>VZRE01003345.1:61253-97110 GCA_013396775.1 Cephalopterus ornatus | reverse complement strand
TTTCCATTGGCTGCGAGGAACGCGCCGTGCCCGCTGTGATTGGTGGAGGGGGGGCGCAGCTACTTTAAAAAGGGGCTGAGGGCAGGGGGCGGCTCCAGACGCTGTGAGGGCTCGGCAGGTGCGCGCTGGAGCCACGGATGCTTTTCCCCTTTCTTCACACTTCGTGAGGGCTCCGAGGGGCCAATTTACCCGGCACAGCCCGCCCGACGTCTGGTGTGTGCCAGAAGGGCAGAATTCACAAGATGGGATTCATACCCTGAGGGCGACATGGCCCGGAGGACATTGCCTCGGTGCCTGATAGGAGAAGGGGCCTCAGAGGGGGCAGGTTGGAAACCACCTTTCTGGTCTCTATGAGCCCGCAGCCAAGTGCAACGAAGCACATCTGAACCCCAAATCCTTAAATCCTCACCCTTAACCTTCAACCAAGTGAATATCAGAGTGACCCTGTGAGGTAGTACTGCGCCGGAGGGGGAAGGTGGCGAAGCAAAGTTTCTGCTCATAAATGTTACGAAAACAACCCCCAACCAAAACCTGCAGAATTAGCAATGAAAGAGTAAAAAAAGGGCAACACCCAAACCCGGCAGCACCTGGAACCGCTGGGGAACAGCTGGATGGGTGGAATGGGGCGCCAGAGGTGGGATTGGCGTGCTGTGGGTTAGGATGAGGCTCCCAGGAAAGGGTAAACGCAGCCACCGGAGCATCGCTGTGACTAAACTTGGAAGAGCTAAAAGAGAACGTTTTGTAGGCTGCAAAGGAGCTGGAGCTGGGAGGAAAGAAATCATCTGCTGTTTGCGTCTGCCTGCGCGCAGTATGCGCCTTCTGCACAACCAACCAACACCGCAGGGGAGAAATACCTGAGCTGATTGCAGGGCCCCAGACTCTGAACTGCTCAGCTGAGTATCAGAAACATAACTGTATTGTCATTTTCCTATGAAAAGCACTTTAAGCAGGTAGCAGGACCACTCTAGGAGCAGGATTCTGGAGCTGCTCCTGACCCAGCCATGCCCAAGCATCATCTTACCTTCACCTTCCTCCATGCCTCCACAGCCTCTGCAGGTTTCCGTCTTGTCAAAATAAACCTGAAAAGCCTTGTGCTTTTAGCTCTAGTGGCTGCCCACTGGACCTTGAACGCGGCCACCCCTCGGAGGCGAATTTGCATCTTGATTGTTCGGGTTTGAAATCGCCCTTTCAAGCATCGCCTGCGGTTTGGAGGCAGGACCTGGCTGAGCACGAGGGAGATGTGGGCACCATCGCTCACCCACCGCGTTTGGTTTCCTCCAGAGCAGCTGCTGGAGGAACGATCGGCACAGCTGCTCTCCCTTCCCTGCCCTGTAGCTGCACCGTGAGGGAGAAGAGGAGGAGGCTCAGCTGCTTCATCTTGGCAGGTCGCACAGGAGCTCCCGGAGCACGGCAGATGCTCCACAGGCTCCTCGGAGCCCCCGGGGGAGCAGCTCGTAAAGGACGATTTGGTATTGCTTCTTTGCCCGGCTTCACAAGGAGAAGGGGAGAACCCTGAGAGCCAGCTGCCAGTTCCAGAATTTTGAGCATGGATGCAGCTTGGCAGGGCTTTTACTGCTGCCCTGCCTCGTGCAACCCCCCCAGAGAACAGCACCAGCAAGACAGCATCGCTCCATGGGCTTCCATCACCCCTTCTCCCCACACCTAACACCTGCCCCAACCTCAGATTGAGTGGAAATAGTCCTTCACCTTCCTTAAATCTCCTCTTTCCCTAGGGAGACTCGCACAGCAGGCTGCATTTTGTCTCAGCCTTATTAAAAATAAAAAAACACCAAATCAACCAACCAAAACGCCACCAAACCAAACCCCTCCACTATTCCCTTGGTGGTCCCTTGATCCTCTTAGAGGAGATGGCTCCAAGATGGGAAAGGTTAGATAGCTCCGCTTCCTAAGAGGATTTGGGGGCATCAAGGAGGATAATAAAAATCGACAGCAGAGAACAAACCAGAGGGATAACAAAACAGACAGTTCTGAGCAAACGGAAGGGCTACGCCTCCCTCCTCATTTCAGGCAGCAGCGATGGAGAAGTTGGAGGCTTATCTTTTAATTAGGTTAAATTAGGAAATCTTTTTGTTTTGCTTTGTGTTTAGCATAACATTGCCTTGGAGGTAAAAGCTCAGAAATGGAAGGTTTTCTAGATTAGGTTAAATTAAGATATTATGCTTCTTAAAGAAGACAAAGCATTGTCTTCAAGGTAAATGTTTAATTACATTTTAAAAACAATTTTGTCCGTGTAATAATAAGACAGAGCCCAGCTCTGCCTGCGACTGTGGTTCCACATGGAAGCCAAATAAATTGAGAAATTGGTGTTGAAGGAGTTAGGAGGCAGAGTGTAATTACTGGGAAGATGGGGGTCCTGCTGCATTATGATTCTTGTTTTTAGCAGGTCTGGAAAAAATAATTTAGAGGAAATTACTTTTTTTTTTTTATGGCCATAAGAAAAATAGAATTTAATATCCACCTTTCCATGAGGAAGAAAACTACAGAGTGATAGATAACACTCTAGGCAAAGGAGTTTGGCCCGATAATTGCACTCGACCCTCCAGACTATCTTTTAAAGAGTCTTGATGTTTATTTTGCTCTCACTGCAGAAAATGCTCCTGTTGTGGCTGCAGCAGAGGCCAGGATGTCTCATGGTGCTGGAATAGCACTCCAGTTATTCCCCAGAAAGCCCTCTCTGCCTCTCAGAACCACTCCAGCCGGTGATTTTTAGGCATCACAGCGATGAAAGGATCGAGCAGGGAGATGGGAAGAGAGGCTCTGTGGTAATGGCAGCAGGGTCACAGTTAATGTGGTTCTGCAAAAGAAAGAAGGAAAGGGAAAGAAAGAAAGGGAAGAAAAGGGAAGGAGGGAAAGGAGAAGGCAGAGGAAGGAAGGCAGTGAGGAAGGTGAAGGAAGGCAAAGAAGGGAAGGGAAAGAGGGAGGGGAGGGAAAAGAAGGAAAAGAAAATCAACCCAACAACCCAGCCTTGTTTCATTGTAATGGAAAGGGATAGAACATCTGAAAGCGTCCTCAAAAACAGCACAGCCTCAGCATGTAAACCAGACACCCAAACTCTGTTGATAGCTACTACAAAGTACAGGTAGTGACAACAAAACCTGCTGGAACTGCCAACTTTAGAGAGGAAGGGCTCCTTTGCCTCGCGAGGAACAAGCGCGGCGGTTGACAGAACAAGGGGCCATCTTTGGAGGATTCCTGACACCTCACCGTGGCTTGGAGCCCAATTTGTGCCTCAGCTTTCTGCAGGAGGATCTGAGGAGCTGACGAGTCCAACCCCCCCTGGGAACAGAGGGCTCCTGCTGCGTGGGATGGATGTGGCTGTTCCCACTTCCCACCCCGGGCTCTTACTCAACCGTGGCCCAGTGGGGAACGTTTCGGGGAGGACAGAGCTTCTGAGGCATCTTCCTCCTCCGTGCAGCCTCAAGGCAGCTGTTCCCCACCTGCAAGCAGCAAGGTCTGATATTATTCAAGGCTTAGATGTGTCAGTCCCCCTGCAGTTGTGATCAGATAAGGGGAAATCCATACATTTAAACCAGCCGATCCATTATGCAAACAAGAGCCCCTAAACTTCTCCAGGCGAGGGAGAATGAGCAAAACAATCCCTGATGGCCTGTAATGACTCAGGGCAGAAGAAATCCTTCTGGTATTGATTATTTTAAGGTTTTAGAAATACAAGCAGAGGGCATGAGGCTGTGGAGAAGCCTGGATAATTAAGAACCTCGTTATCTGCTCCATGAACGTGGGCTGCCGGGGTGTTTAACCTGGGAGAGCGTGCTCCTTACGCAAGGAACAGGGAGTGGGGAACATGACTGCTTAGATTAAACCACGTGCTGATGGATTACTGGGATGGTTTCCGTAGGAATTATTCTAATAAAACACTGAAAGGCTGAACTGTGGTAATAATCCAACAGGTGATGGCAGGTGATCACCTGTGTGGGGTGGATATACTGACAACAGAGAGGGTTTCCTCTACCAACCTGCACATGGTGCGAGAAAAGTAATGTGTAAAGTGGGTGATAAAGGCAGGAGAAGGAAAGAAAAGGAAGGAAAGGAAAGGATAAAAGTATAGAAAGACAAGCTTAAGGCTTGGCTCCTTGGAGCAGCCTTTCTCCTCCTCCTCCTCCAAATGATCCCATCAGCATCTAGAGACCATCCTGTGCTTCCCAAGGAGTAGGTTTGCAGGCCTGGAAGTTACAAGAATGGATAAACCAGTAGTGGGTTTTGCCCTGATTTAATTCAGTTTGTGCTGTGCAGGAGGACAAATTTCATGTGATAATTTTAATGAGCTTAATGTGTAGAAAAATGGATATTTAGGCCCCCCAAACCCTCAGAATTCAGGGGCAACATCACACGTATCTGCAGGTTTGGCTGCTTTTCTTTCAACTGCACATTCAGGCATATAAGATATTAATTATCTGAATTAAGACTCACATTTAGGGATGCACGGAAGCCTTGCTGAGAATTCCAATGGTTCTCTGCTAGCAGGAAACACTTGCACAATACAAACCACACCACCTCAGCCAGACTTATATTTTATCTTAGAAAAAGGGAAAAAAGCCATTCCCATCTGAGATAACAGCCTGTTCTATGTCTCTTAAACCAGAACTGTGTAGGAACGAGCTTTCATCAGAGGAAGAATCTTGCTTAATTATAGTGAAGGTCTCAGCAATCTTACCTCCTCTGTGCCAGGGAAAATACAAAACAAGCTAAAAAATAGTACAAAAGCAGAAACATAACAGAAGGTACATGGAGGAAAGAGCAGAAACAGTTCTAGTTTATTACTTTCTTGTAATGCCAGGTGACTAATGTAGCAGCCTGCACAGCTTTTTTTTTTTCCCCCATTAAAATCAGCATCATCAGAACGTCTGTGTTCCATTTTCCCCTACTTAAGGAAGGTAAGGGCCACGAGAATGCAATGAATCTGCTCTTGTGAATGTGGAGCAACAGCCTATTTTAGATGGCTTCAGAAATAAGATCCCAAGTGGAAAAAAAGTCTAAGAATAATTTTCAGCCCAAGACTTGACATGTCAGAAAATGCAGTTCAGGCAAAGCAGAACTGCAGGTGAATCCGTGATGAACTCGGTGAAAGCAAAACAAACCCAGTTTTCCACAAACAGAAGCAATAAGAACGCCCAATAATCTCAAACCAAACTTAAATACTTGTTTTGGGTCAGAAAAAGCATCCGGAGTCAGCCCAAGAAGCAGTTTGTATAAGATGTGATGGTCCCAATGGCCTCCTGGGACTGAATTACCTGCTGTCTACAGCAGGTTTTCATCTGGAGTTGTTTGGAACAGAGACATCTCCCCTCTTTTTGAGGTAAAATCTGGCTCTCCAACATTTCCTAGCAGACATCTGAACTGTTTGGGAGGAACCCAGGAGGTGACAGTCCCATCTGACATCAGTGGGGACTGAGAACAGCTAAAAGTGTGCCAGGAGACCCTATTTGAGAAAATACAGGCATTTTCCAGCTGCAGAAGGAGCCAAGCAGACCAATGCCTTTTGGAAACTGCCAGTTTCATTAAAGACTGGTTTAGTTTTGAAGGAAAATAACCTCCCAAAGGCTGAATTTCTACTTATTTGACAACCATCTGTGCAGTCCATCGTCTGTCCTGCCTCCAGAGGCATCCTCACGTGCCAGCAGCTATCCCTGCTCTCTCCCAGTGTGATAATCTCTGCTCTCCTCAAAGGGGTGGGCTGGGTTTGCTCTGAGAACGTTGTCACGAACGCACATTTCACCAAAAAAATCTTCTTTCGTCATATAAATATATCCTGCTGTTGCTGCTTTTTGAAAACGAATTTCAAGGCAAGCCAGAAAATAACAACCAATACCTTCAAAACACTGGGAAGATTAATCACCATGTGGGAACACGGGAAGAAAAGCCTCTCTGTTCATCATATTCATTGTCCACAGACTAGAAGACAAAAAAAAAAAAAAAACAAACCAAAAAACAAACCCATATATTCTTTTGATTCTGCTCTGTGTTTTGGCCAAAGATGAAACACGGCCATACATTTTCATTACCTGCCTCAGAGCTCTCGTGGTTTATATCAGCCCCACTGCCCCAGCTCTCCCCTCAGTTAATAATTGTGCCACAGGGTCAGTGATTTCAGCAGAGCTGTGACAGTTTTCGGCTCTGGTGCTGGGCCTGAAGAGGATCCTGCCCAACGGGGAGAGTTTTAGATGAGGATTAGTGTGTGAATTCTTCTGGACTAATAGATAAGTGCTACAATAATTTAGGACAGATTTCCAGCTTGTGGTTAGCAGACCCTTGGGGTTAATACACTGCTCAGTAGCAATCTATTAAAAAATACTGGAGAAAAAACCAATTTCATATAAACCATATGGGAAGATACACAGAGGACGTTTGTCTTTAGGAGACAAGTCAAAGACTAAAACCTACCAGTTTACACACATTGCAAAGAAATTTGTCAAAGCAGCTGTTACAGGACAAGCAGTTTTGGAATCTTTCAGCAGGAGATAACAGTATGAGAAACTTTGGGGTCAGATTATTAATCAGAGTTATTAGACTTGATGGCAAGGGGTAACTCCATGAGCCACGGAGGTCCTCTGGCCATTTGTCCACAGACAGGGTAAGTTACCGTCCAACACTGCTGACTTTAATTGGATTCTCTCTGACACTTTTTAGGAAACCCTTGATAAACTCACTGGATCAAACCTCCGATCCTTCTTGATTATTTTCCTGAAGTGATGCATAGAGACCCTGAGTGGGCTGCAGAGTCACTCCCCTGCACATGGTCAATGAGAAGCCTGTGCCATTACAGAGCGAGCAAACAGATCCATCCTCGAGCCAAAAGTATTTTCCCCCTTCCCCCGGTGCCAGGCTCATTTCCCTTAAACTTTAATGCCTTTGAGCCAGGCCATTATGAGCCGGGCCAAGAGAAATAAGGACACCTCGGAGCATTTGAATGGGATAACATAAATATTTCCATTATAGGGAAAAGGAAGCATTTCCAAAGAGCTAAAAGTCATTTAAACTGTGGTGCTGCAATGAAAATTCCAGCTTATAGCTCTATAATATTGGCCGTCCTCGGGTGACCACTAAGGCTTGGCTAAAATCATCTGTCAACTGTAGCTGAGGCTGGAGGGTGAAGCAGATCAGGAGATCCCTTTGGGCAGTTATTTTAAGATTAATACACAGGCTCCAGGGCATTTTATTGGCACTACTCAGATGTCACCAGCCTCCTTCTGGAGTGATCCGAAGCTGCCAGGCTATTGATTGATTGGGATAAATTGCACAGATCCTGGTGCCTGCCAGGTGAAGTCCCTCCCCAGGGACTTTCAAGGTAAGCAGAATTTACACCTCTTCCAAGGAGGTCAATAGTATGCAGGGAAAAAGAAAACATGAGGTTACTGGGGCAGATGTTCCAGCAACTAAATGTGTTTCTATTCCCTGTAGAGAGGAGTAGAAGTTGTTGAAGCGCTTTGCCAAATTACAGAATTACCCTTTTCCCTGCCCAGCCATTAACCAAAACAGGAAAGCAGAGCCCCTGCGGAGTTCAGCATTTCCAGGGTGGGAGTTCCTGTGCCAGATCACCAGTATCCAGGCCAGAAATACGAGCTAAGATTTTAAACGATGGCAGGAAGTCGCCAGCTAAAGCCACGCGAGAAGATTCCGCACTTTGCAGCCGTGCTGCTGTCACAGTCCTATTTTGCAGGTTATTTTTTCCTCCCCCCTCAGAAAGGCAGGATTGTTGCTCTTTATTTAAAAATAAACTTTTCTCGAGTGCCCATGTCCCCCTGCAAGGCCAAATCCCTTCAGCTGGTTCTGCTGGACACAGCACTGAGCTCCCTGGCAAACCCTGAAATATGGAAAGGGCTCAGCGCAGCCCAAAATAATTTCTAAGTCACCTTCAGGGTGAAGTTCATCCATCCCGACCTGAGAAACAGGTCACTCCAAGCCTTGCTCGGATGAATCACTGTCTGCACTATATTTATCCAGAGCCTGGGGAGGTCTGCACCAAATTGTTGACATTTTGCCAGTCTGAGCCCAGTGAGCAGAGATGTCCCACCTACCTCATGGCATCTGCAAGGCCGTGGCCTGTAGGTGCCCTGAAATCCCGGCCCTGGAGAGGACACTGCACTCTCCTGACAGAGGAGCTCCCTTTTCCAGTGTCATCCAGTATCCTGACTGTGGGGCTTTGCTGGTGCCAGATGGCCAGCACAGCCCCCGTGCCGTGGTGGGAGAGAGGAGGGTTTCATCCTCCAGGTTGCTGCTGACTTCAGATAATTCCTCAGATGCCTCTCAGTTTTACCTGGGTCAGTGCAAAATAAAACTACTTTTTGGTGCTGAAGCCCTATGAAACAGGAAAATGCCTTTCTTTACTGGTGTCTCCGGGCGGTCCCAGCCCAGGCTCACCACTCTTCATTGCCCATCTGTTATGGAAGAGGTCCCATGGAACAACAAATCTCATAGCTGGACCCACTGATCCAACTATATTTCAACTTCCCTTTTCCTACCTTAAGCTTGCGCATAGGGCAATGCCTAATCCACCTGAAAGAAGAAAAACCTTCCTTGGATCCTCAACCAGGATAAACACTTCCTCTTCAAGGACCCCAACAAACCCTGCATAGGTTGGTGCCTTCTCCCCCTCCCCCCTCTCAGGGTGACACTCTGCCTGGCTGAAGTGCCCAAAAAAACGGGAAAGGAGGTATTTGTGTTGCTGAGCCTTGAGCTGCTGTGTGTTAGCTCACAGTTTTTAATCCTGGTCTCCTATGGGCTGCTCCAGCCATGCACACTGCATACAGATGGAAAAGGCTCTGACCAGGTGGCCAGGCTGCAAAACAGAAAATGAGGGCTGGAGAAAAATAACAATTATGGGATTATAAAAATACCTGCCAGGTATCGGAAATGCAAGGGAGGGAGAAATCAAGTAGTTACAGGGGAAGGGAGAGGTAAGGAAATTATTGTCTCAGGGTTGGCATCCTCCTGTCCCAGCTTCAAAAAGGGAAACAGACCCCAGAGGTTTCTTGGTCAAGATGTGGACGACGTGACCTGTGGGGACACAGGGCCCCCAGCCTTGCTGATGGGTTGCTCCATGCTGCTGATATTCTCCCAGGTTTTGTGGCTCTTGGAAGACAGAGACACCTGGGACAAGCTGAGTTTCCTCGGAGCACAAGCCCGGGGGCTGTGAATGCCGCAGGGGACATGGAGTTCATCAGCATCGCCTGTCCAAGTACCTCTGCAGGAGTAGTTAGCACTGCAGGGAGGCTGGAATTGCTCATTTTCTCACTGGTTGGTAGGGGAAAAGCGATGTCACCTCGTGGATTTTGGAAGGCTGTTGCTTTGTGTCTGCCTCAGTTTGTCAGGGGGTTTTTCCAGCCATCACCCTGGCACAAGTCACCAGGCCCATGATGGCCCTTGGGGGCAACCTGTGAGGGGGAGGAGGGAAGATACAGAACTCCTCACCTGCAGGATGGATGGAGCAGCAACATCCAGGAGCATCTCAAATCCAGGCTGGGAAGCCTGCAGAAGCCTGGGAAGCCTGCAGAAGCCAGGGAAGCCTGTGTGTACTTGGCCAAAGGCAAACCCAGCTCAGCCTTTAATGCTTTGCTAATGGCCTGCTTCCAAAGCTTTCCCCCCAAACTTGCTCAGGGCTCTTTCCATTTCATCCTGGAAAATCCCAGGGTTGGCATCAGAAGAGACAAAGGAGGAGAAACTTCAGCCCTCAAACATCCATTGCTGAGAGTTGTCCTGGAGACGAGGAAAAATCCAGGGACAGATGATCAAATGGTTGAGGACAAAACACCTGTTACGTGGGAGGGTCTCTTCTCTTGAGGTACCTGTCCACCTTCTTGCTCTTTGAAAGGACTTTTGCACCCAGTGGATCAAACTTTGGAGGAGAGGGAATACAGTATGGTATCAGGGCTGCAGAGGCCTTTCAGATCTAAGAAATTCTATTTTTCAAACAACTTGGAAGCCTCTGTGTGATTTTAAAGAGATCTGGTAACTCAGGTGGCAGTTTGGAGCTCAGCACAGATGTTATTAAGTGACATCTCTGAGCCATGTGTATAAAACCAGAGAAGATATTGATAATGGTTTTCTCCCCGGTTACACTCTACTGCATTTATTCTCACCACACAGCCAGAAACCACCTTTCCAGATACTGCATTATGTTATCACTCCAGCACCTCCCTGAGATGGCCGTAGTAGGTCCCAAATCAGATAAAGCCCGAGTTCATCAGGGCAGCCATCCTTTAAATCAGCATTTAAAGGAGGCTTTATCATTCTCTGCTTCAAGCTTTGCAGCCACAGCGTGAGGCACGAAGCAGTTTAGGGTTCAGCTCACCTTGCTCCAGACTGAATGTTTCCCAGATTCTGGCCTCCATCAGTCCCAGCCCAGTGTGTGGTTCATCCCGAGAATCTGAGAGTGAGTTAATCTCGCAGAAGAGACGGATTCAATGACATTTAACCAAAGCTGGCAGGGGCAGCATGAGGGGAGAAGCAGTGACAATCCAAGAGCAGGACCACACCTGCATCCCTCCTGGCTCAAACGAGATCAGCTTGCAGCCACCAGACCCGACCTGCTGCTCATGGCCCAGAGAAGGGCTGGGAAGTGGGATCACATTGTCAGCCGGGGCGCAGAGGTGATGTGGGGACACACAAGGGACCCCTGGGGTGGATGAGTCTGTTCCCTGCTCTCAGAGCAGGGGCGTCACAGAATCCCCTTCATTATCACACAGGGACCAGCCACTCCACAGGCATCCCACAAATCACAGCTTGCAAAGCACACGGGTGGGTGCCCTGGGCCATCCCGGAGCTGGAATCACACGGCTGTGGCAGTCACAGGCATCAGCATCCTGAGCTGCCCCGGGGGCTTTCGGTCAGCCAGCCGAAACCCAAACCCCTTATCTCCCAAATTTTGCTCTGAGGAAGCAATACTTCAAACTTGTTTGCAGTTCTCTCTCTCTGCTGCTGCTGTGTCAGGCAGGAAAGGAAGAGATGTAATTTTGAGCTCAGCACTACTGCACCTCCTTATGCAATGTGGTTAACGAGACAAGGGAACTTGTAGCTGGGAAGATCCACTCCAGCCTATGCTGGCTCTGTCTCATCCCGGCCTCAGGAGACCACACTCTCGTTTTGAGGGCATAAAAAGGAGAACTGGGAAGGCACAAAGCATCAAGGGCAGGGGGAAGCACCGATGAAGTACAGCCAGCACAGCAGCCGAGTTTCTCCTGTCAGGGTTGTGAAATGACTTGTGTGCTCATACCTGTCTGAAGCCCTTAAATAACTTCACCAGAAGCTCTCCCAGTTCTCCCATCACAGTCTGCAGATGTGAGTCGGGTCAGCTCGATATATAAATGGGAGACCACGAAGGAGCAAGTGACCCAGATTCTGACAGACTTTCCCCAGAATTTAATCTTGATATACAACACTGGCCGTCTGCTGGATCACAGTATTTTAACCCACAGGAAAAATAAAGTCCACCCTCTTGTCACCCCTAAAAGCAAAAATCCTGCCTGCCTGGTACTGGCTCTTTTCAGACACAATCCCACCTTGCCGATGAGTTCTGAGCAACTGCCCAGCCCCAAAACACTCACGGATCCATCAAAGCCTCAAATATAAACACTGAAGATCAAATCTGGCCCAATTTAACACGCAAACCCCAAGTAGAGCAGCACAGCCCCACCCCCCCTACTCAGACCTACCAGTGGATGACAAATCCTCCCAAGGACCTCAGGCCGGGGCTTCTGGGATTTATTTAATTACTCTGAGAGGGGAAAAGGTGGATGTGGGGAAGCTGTGAGTCAAAGGGCTCCACCTGTGGATGGGGAAACCTTCCTGCCTGACCTGATGCTGAACAGCTGGGAGGCAGCTGGGGCTGGGCTGGGACGGCTTTGACTCACTGCCTGGCACCAAAGGTCAGTGCTGTGGATTTCTGCATCATCTCTGTGCTCACACACAGTAAATATCCCTGACTCCAGCTGGACCACGGCTGTAATAAAGCTCTGTGAAAGTCAGCTGGCTCATCTTCTGGCTCCTGCGCCAACCACGAAATTACAGGTTCCTTTTATAGCCTCTTTATTAAAAGGTGATTTCACGGGAGCCGTAAAGAGGGTGATTTTCAAATGTGAGCTGGATCTGCCGGTCCAACAGATTTTTTGCATCATACTCAGCCCTCTTTAACCACCCACCTTCTCTCGCTCCAACTTTTTTTTTTCACTCACATGTGAAACCAAGTTGATCTGAAAGTCCCTGGCAGACCAGGTTCCCGTCACTGCCTCTGCTGGGGTCTCTCTGATGACACCATACCCCAAAACCTGCAGCCTCTTTCCTTGGGAGCCCCTCTTTTTCCACGCACACGGAGCTTCCCCGACCCTTCCTTACAAATCAAACCGGCCAAAGAACTCCGAAACATTTTCCTGGGTTTTAACATTTTCCTCTGGGCTGGGTGAAGCTCAGCCACTCGTCAACTCTTATTCTGCAAAGGTTAAGTGATCAGTAATGTTTCATATTTTCAAAGGCTGCCTCGTTTCAGTGTAATTTGGATGTTCTCTGCAAACAGATCTTGCTTGAATCGCAGCCACCTCTGGGGGAAAACGCGGGGAAGGATGACCTGGGAACGTACCACATGGCAGTGGGAATCAAAGGACATTAAAAGCAAATCTCTGCTGTTCCTGGCCATGATAAGATCCCAGTGCACACAGGCTGGGTTTAAGATCCTGTTACTACGTATGGGTACATTGATTAAACCTTTGTTCTTAACCTGAGCTTTCCAAGGGAGCCTGTAAACATGCTTCACTATCATAATTTCAGTTATAATAATACATGAGCTCAAAGGAAGGCTCTCAGCTGCAGCTTTTTTATATTTAAAATCTTTCTGGCTGAGCAGTTTCAACTTACTATTGATCCAGATGACGCATTTGATTCCTATAATTGAGATTGGAATTGAAAAAAGAAAAACAAAAAAACCCCCAACCTTTCTATTTCTTCCAGAATGTTTGTTTCTCACATTTGACAGCTCTGTGTGTGCATTGCTCAGGCTTTTTCCATGATTAAAGTGAAGGAATTTTTCAAGAGCGGAAAGCTGTAGCTGCCTCAGCCCAAAAGTCAGGGAGGAGGCTCAGATGTGGCAATGGTGGGGGCAAAACACCTGGGGTTTTTTCCCCCCCATTGCTTTTTAAATGCTGAGCAGCTGCTAAAGTTATTTTCTGAGGGATCACAGAATCCCAAACAGGTTTGGGTTGGAAGGGAAGTTAAAAATCATCCAGTCCCACCCCCTGCCATGGGCAGGGTCACCTTCCACTAGCCCAGGTTGCTCCGAGCCCCGTCCAACCTGGCCTTGGACACTCCCAGGGATGGGGCAGCCACAGCTTCTCT
This sequence comes from Cephalopterus ornatus, assembly GCA_013396775.1. NCBI lineage: Eukaryota > Metazoa > Chordata > Aves > Passeriformes > Cotingidae > Cephalopterus > Cephalopterus ornatus. The sequence goes on along the minus strand of VZRE01003345.1, from coordinate 83,751 downwards.
GGGCAACCTGTGCCAGGGCCTCCCCACCCTCACAGGCAACAATTTATTTCTAATATTTAATCTAAACCTCCTCTCTTTCAGTTTGAAGTCCTTCCCCCTTGTCCTGTCACCTGGCAATTTGGAAAGGATAAAATACAGATAAGACTGAGGCCAGCTTGCAATCGAACGAGCAGGTTCCTGATGCTGCAGGCTCAGTGATCTCCCCCTTCCCCTCCTGCTTTCCCCTGATCCAAGAGAATTTACATCCGCTGAACTCCATGGAAATTCTCCAGTTTCACATGGGATGACCAGGGGGCACAGACTCAGCAAGAGCAAGCCTGAAACCCCCCATCTCTGGGTAGCCAAGTGTGCTGGCAGCAGCTCGGTTTAGATCTTTCTCTAGGTAGTGTATTGATGGGGAAAGCGCTGTGTATACGCTTGTTTGTTTGCAAAAAAGGTTAAAAAAAAAATTTCTATTAAAATCCTGCACCTCTGGGACTGTCTTTGAAAGGCATGCGATGTGACTCTAGGAGAGAAGTGATCAGCCTGCAATAATTTAGATGTTCCTGTTGCTATGGATACTTTCTTTAAGTGAAGCATACCATCATAATTTGAATTTCCAGTAACAAAGAGGAAAAAAAAAAAAAAGAGAGCATATTAAAAGTAATAAAAAATGCCAGAGACATAACTGTTTTATTCTTTGCTGTCAGTTTTACTTGTGCTGTGACAGCGTATAGAAGTGATAAAATTGCCACGTCTGAGCAGATTTAGTGCTTTTACACATTTTATTACATTAATTAGACCTGAGGTTCATACGTACGAGTGTGTGATAGAGGCAATAGCCAAGTGACAGGCCGGGTGCTGGGATGTCACACTAAGAGCAGGGGAAGGAGGAGGGTTGTAGCTAAAACAAGAGCTGACAAGCAGCAAGTTTGGGGGGTTGTTACAGCGAGATCAGCGGAGGGAGATGGAAACACAAAGGTACAAGCCAAATAACTCCCTGCAAAGTATCATCATCAAGGCTTTTAAGCCAAAACTTTGCCTGGAGTGGTGTTAACCATCCGTGGGATTGTAGCAGCCGAGACAGAAACTGCTGCTGCGGTTTGCAGGGAACGTTGGGAAAACTCCTGCGTGGAGGTCGGAGTTTTTGCTGGGCGAGAAATCGCTGATGGTGATAGCTGGAAAGGTGAAAAAAACCCCCAACACAAAACCTTGGAGGCAGAAAGTGAGAGATTTGGAGTGGACTTTGCAGACTGGCTGGTTTGAAAGGAGGGGGATTAAAATCCCCTGGGCATCCCCTGTGGGGCCGGAGAGGCGACGGCTTGGTGATTCCAAAATGGAAACCGTGATGGCAAAAGTTCGGGGCAGACAAGGTGCCTGGGGAATAAACTGGTACCTAAACACTGTTTTTCCTCACATCATAGCTCAAAAGACGTGTGTGCCAAGGAAGAGCAGGCAGCAGAATCACTGCTTGGCCACAGCCTGACCTAGGTGGCTGTTTTATTCCAGTTGTGACCAGCAATGTTGTTCCCACCCCATTCCCTCAGCCAGGACAGGAGCCTTGGCCTGAGCCCGTGGGCTTTAAAGCCAAGCTTTTAAAAATCCGTATTTTTTCCCTCCTCACTTCTCTTTTCCAAGCTGCAAGCAGCAGCTGGGTGAGTGATAAATCACAGCAGTCAGCGGGGATTTCAGAGCCAAACCTTGACGGGGTTGATGTTCCCAACCTGCCTCTCCCGATCCTTCCTCTTGCAGGGACAGGAGCGCGGCGGCCCTGACGTGGGAGCAATGACGTTGGTGAGAATCACCTGGCTCCTGGAAGGAGAAGTGGAAGAGAAGGGCTGGGAGGTGACACGGTCCCTGCGGGCACAGCCGGCACCGCTTCGCCCGGTGCTCCCACGCTGGGTTTGCTGGCACAACCCAGCCCCTGTGACTCCTGGCTGCCAAAAACCACGCCACAGGGAACAAGGAGCGAGCTCTCAGCTGCAAAGACACGTCTGTGCTCACAGCCCAGGCCGACAGCTTTCCAGCAGGGCAGTGCCCCGGGAGAGGCTGGGAGCTGCCAAAGGTGAGCGGTGCCAGCCGGGTGCTGGGCAGGAGGGAGAGCTCCAGGCTCCAGTCCCCTGCTCAGACACACTGGCCACGGGCCAGCAGCGGCTGACGGCGGCGCGTGGCCCCGACAGCAGAGCTCCTAATCCGCTTTCCGGGCAGAGCTGAGGGTCCCTCTGGGCTCTGTTGGCCAAGAGCCGCGGCGCTGGGAGCTGCTCCAGAGCCAGGAGTGAGAAGGAGTCGCTACCAACCAAGATCAGAGCCCAGCAGGGACAGGACCAAGTGTGTGTCCAGCGTGAGAGGCCGGTGGCACTTAATTAACCAGGCACTTGGTCACTAATTACCTTCTACCTGCACATTTCCCTGTGCAACTGCCTCCTGTCTTCCTGCGCTTACTACATCTGCTTTCTTGGCTCCAGCTCTCTGGCCCCATTTCCACTCCCACCTCAGAAGACTTCCTCTTCCTGCAGCTTTTAATGACTTGACATCCCTCCTTTTTGTAAAGCCAATGTTCCTCTTCGGAGCCAAGAAACCAGCTGGAGATGTCTGCTTTTAGCAGGGAAGAAAAATAACAACCAACTCCCAGCGATCCCCAACGCTCTTTCCCATTGTCCTTCCCCTGAGCAGCAGAGGAGAGGTGCTAAATAAATGAAGTAATGCAATATTAAGACTCCTTCTGTCATAAGCAGAATCCACTCACTCCTGATAAATTGCTTGCAGTCAGATGCCGACTTCCTGCTCAAAGAGCTCCCGAGCTGAGGGCCCCATTCTGCTCCAGGTTATTCCATCAGCTTCTGCTGCTGCTGCTGCTGTGGGATTCCAGGGTTCCCTCTGTGCTGTGCATGGGGAAAGCCTCTGGGTCCTCCCAAGCCCATACTGCATCTTGCTTGGCTCCAGGTGTCCGATAGAACATGGGCATCACTGACCACAAGTTACCACTCACTTGATGAATTGTGGCTTTCAGGGAATCACAGAATCATGGAATATCCTGAGCTGCAAGGGACCCACAAGGATCATCGAATCCAACCCCTGGCCCTGCACAGACACCCCAACAATCCCACCCTGGACCTGAGAGCGTTGTCCTAACACTCCTTGAGCTCTGGCAGCCCTGGGGCCGTGACCTGGGGAGCCTGGGATGGGTGGGACAGGATTTAGGGGCATAAAAGTTAAGGAAGGGGGCACAAAAAAAGTTATTTTTTGACCAGTTTACAGATTTTTGGCACTGAAATTATGGCTTTTCTCAGAGGGAGATGCTTTCATATGCAGAAAGGGGTTGGCAGAATAAGCCCTCACCCCTCATTCGTGCAGACCGAGGGTGGCTGTGCTGTGGGATCACTCCTGCACCGAGCGCTGCAAACCTGGGGAGGAGACACACTCACAAAATACCCCTCCAGCACTGCGTGCTGACCCGTGGTGAGCTCCTCCTGAGCCAGTCCTGCCCTGGGCTGTTGGCAAACACTGCCTGTGTTTTCTGGTTCAGCTCCCCTTGGCTTCCAAAGGACAAATCTCATCTTCACAGGCAGCCGTCACGCAAGGCTGACGTGTCAGAGGGGGGAGAGCAGTGCTCAGCCAACCCCCTCCCCTTCCCACCCAATCTCCCCTCCACCCCCAGCCAAAAGGCACTTGTGTTTCTCCACGAGGACCATTATTTCTTGCTTCAGAGCCCAGGAAGCCTCGCAGGGCAGCCCACAGCTCCCGGCACCGAAGGGCTGGCTGTAAAAGCCACAATGCAGCATTCCGGTGTTCAGACGAAACGTGGCTCTATTTGTGCGTGGAAAAAGGAACAATCTGGGGGAACCACAGCTCTGCAGCTTTTGCTCAAGCTTGGCACGAACCTACAAACCCTCTGGGTGCTCCAAGGAGAGGAGAGAGGTTCAGGGTCAGTACCTGTCACACTGCACACGCTCGTGCTCAACAGCTCAGCACTCCCCTGAAGCAGCTGGTTTGTAACCTTCGAGCTGGGTTTGGCCTCGACTCACAGAACAACAGCCATCATTCAAGAGCCCTCGTTGAGCAGAGGAAACAGCAACACTTGATAAACTTAACATCTCCACCTAAACCCGGCCTGCAACTTGGCAGCAACACGCTGGGCTCGCTGTTGCACTTTTTGGGATGCTCTGAATGAGTTTAACGAGTTACAGCACCAGCACTTAAAAAATTAAGCCCTGAAGCAGCACACGGCTCGTGCGAGCTGCAGGTTCTGCATCTTTAGAGGTGATTTGAGAAGGAGGTTGAAGACGGGCTCTCCGTCAGCTCCCTCGCCCACGCTGGCTACCGGCTGTGGGATGGATGGAGCTGTTCCATCCCGTACACACCCTGTGCCAAGGCAGGGTGACAGACCAGCATTTCACAGCACAGCCCACGCCAACACCTCTGCTGCCGCAGCTGCTCCAAGGGAGGGAACGGGCAGCAGGATCCCTCCATGTCCCCCCTGGAAAAACCCGGGGCTGAGGGGAGAGGAGCCACCAGCTCCCCCAGCTCCACGACGGGCCCTGAGCCCACCTTTTGTGGCACAGCTGCCTCTCACCACAGTGAGCCCCCCACTCCCTCTCTCGCAGCCATCAGAGGGGAAGGAAATGGATGCTGAAAGTTTCTTAACCGGCAGTTAAAAAAAGGTCACATCCGAACTGAAAGATCAATTTGTTCCTCAGCATCGCCATCAGTTATGCATGAAGGCGCAGGCTGCCAGTACTCAGCACTCATAATCTGGGACAGCTCACCCTGGAACAGGCAATTTAAACTGAAAAATGAACTTTTAGTCCATTTTTTTTTGTTGTTAGCACCATGGGATGAGAGGTGTCTCCGCAAAGCCCCCCTGCTCCACCCGCAGCCCCGCTCCAAGACCCCAAAGGGGTGGGTGGCACACGCAAGTTAAAGCTGTCAGCACCCCAGATGGGTTTCTCCATGCACTTCCCAGACAAGGTTGGCAGCGTGGTTGGCTGGGAAGTGCAGGAGCCCAGCAAAGACAGGAATTGCAGAGCGATGCTGAGTACAAAGGGCCGTGCTGGGCTCTCCGGGCTGTTTTTATTTAAAAGGCAGCTGCACAAATTCAGCTCCCCGCCCAAGGGAGAAGCACTTTGTGACTCAGAAATTCTACAAATTAAAGAGGTTTTGGGGTCTGACGTTACTGGCACCACGTTTTTCTGCAGATGAGCCTGAAGCACCAACCTCCCTCTCCTCACCCATCACCAACCCCTTACCTGGAGGCCACTGCAGGGACAGACTGTACGTCCCTCTGTGCATCCCATGGGGCCACATCCAGTCCTATAAGCATTTCCTGGAAGCAGCACCACGGGATAGTGTCCGACTGCAGCCCTCTTCCCACCTGGATGGCACTGGAATCCGCTGTCCAATGGACACACAACTCCCAAGGATGTTTCCAGTCGCTTCCTGTTGTGCATCAAGGGACAGGGAGAACTTAAGCAGAAACACAAAAACTTCTACACATTAAAAGGACCCCTGTAAAAATAAAGTCACCTAGCACAGACGCTCCAAAAAACGGTAGAACTTTTATTTCCCTCAGTACAGATTTTCTTTACAGCATCAGGTTTTCTTAAAAAACTATATACACACATTTATATATAGTGTTGTGCACTTCGGCATCTGCTCCTAGGGTCTCTAGAAAAGGAGAAAGATCAATGTACAAAGCAATCCTCGCAGTCCATCCTACAGCCCAGGCTGTTTTCTGGGAATATCAGAACTCCTTGAGTCGGGACAAGGCACTGGCTACAACCCCTGCTTGTGCAGGAGGTTCATGTCTCTCCCCCTGTGCCTCTGCAGCAGGGACAAGCTTTGATAGCTCCTTCAGTCACAAGAGGCTGGTGCTGCACACAGGATCAAGGAAGTCATGGGCACAGTCGTCTGAAGATGTAAAACTGCTTTAAACACCACTTTGCAGGAGACACAGAGCACACGTTTTATTAAGAGACATGATGAGTCAGCTCCACAAGTCCTCGACACCTTCTCACGCTAACACTTAGGGGGGGAAAAAAAAAAAATCTCAAATCTAAGTCAGAGTCATCCCTCAGCTGCTTCCTAATGAATTCTTACAGCTGACAGAGAGGGTTTTTTTTTTTTCCCTGCGAGCAGTTTTAAGAGAGTTATAAAGAGCTATCTGGGGAATGAATTAGTGCTTCAAACCCAAGTTACAAATCTATAAAACAGATTAGTATACTTCACATAAGGCCACAAACACTGCAAACTGTCAGTGTGACTATTTAGGATCATTAAACTTAATCTTTTAATTAGCATAAGCTTTATACTGCCATTACTTATTTTCAGTTCCAGGAGCAGATGAAGCAGCTTCCTGAGCCTCCTGGGAGCTGTGGCTGTCAGGGAGCAGGGGATCCAAGTACCTGGAAGGGGCACCTCTTGCTAATTGAACATCCAGGTATTGGTCTTGCCTAATCCAATTCCATTGGAGTCTATCGAGTGGGCAACAACCAAATGGTTTTGAGGCAGTAAGAAGTCATGGACAGGCAAATCCACTCAGCCAGGCTGAGAACACAGATCTATCCTGCTGCTGGTCCACCCGAGCTGCCACTTCCAACACGCTTCAGCAGCACAAACCACTCCTCCTTGGTGGTTTTGCTTTCAAAGCCAACAGTGCAACGGAGCTTCAGTATTTTGAGCCGCATCAGAGATGGTGGACGTGAGGAATCAGCTTTGAAACAGAGCTGCAGCATTGCCAGGTTGGGTTATTTTTGGGTAAATAGCTTCTGAAGAGAAAATACAGGCACTGCTTACCTTGTCAACTCGGACCATTGCTTTCATTTCCGAGTTTTAAAGTGCAAAACTTCGTAGAGTCTTTGGGTAAAAAAAGTGTCAATTCCCACATGGAGCTGGTGAAGAAAAAGCCAGATCCCGCAGGGGTGATTGACAACTGTGAGAGTGTCACAGACATTCATACAAAAGCAAGCTCTCTGCTACCTCTTTGATTTAACACTGTCAGCAGCTGCTGCAAACCTCCTCCCCTCGCCCGGGCAGGTGACGTGTTGTTCAAGAATCAGTGGATTAGTAACAGTTGTGCTTGGGACTGCATTTGCATCTGCAGACCTTTGTCTGGAGGATACACACAGAGGGACTTTGGCGGTCCACAGTCTGTTTGCAGAGAGCAGCAGGCACTGCTGAAGGTTCTTCCATGGTATTATTGCCACACAATACTGTAGCTGCTCTCCACGCCTTCCAATAACACATGTAAACGGTAACGCCTGTGAATAAATATGTTCAAGAGCATCTCGTGGTTTAGATAAAAAAGCAAGGTATAAAAATCTGCATCAGGTTTCTAAAGCTTTGGTCTAAACTGTGCTGTAACATCCCCTGACCTGGCAAAGAGCCCTTAGAAGAGTCCCTGGTGTACAGCACCTGCAACAGCACGACCCAGTCCAGAGACTTTTAGTGGTTATTGTCTAGTCAGCTCTTGGATGCATTTGACCTCAAAACATGAACAGATCATCCTTCTCGCCTGTGGTGGAATCTATTTTGTTCCAGTCTACAGGGGAGAGCGTTTCTGCACTCTGGATGTCCTGAGCTGTCAGCCCCGTGTCGAGGACGTGAGGGTTTGTTCTCGACTGAGCCAACCTAAGGGTGGAGGGGGGAGGGGGGAGAAAAACACAAAGTAAGAACCCAAATCCTGGTGGTTTATAGCCCAGATCCCTGATGCATCCATAAACACTGCAGCTCCACATTTCAACACCCTCCAAAGGAATTAAGTGGCTCAGGAAGGGGGGAGCTGGCACAGCACATTTGCAGCGCTCTCAGGTCCGCTGCAGCTTTGCTGCTGGTTTGTCCCAGCATTTCCCCTGCAGGCATCCAGGGAATTTGCAGTCTGGACATCCCATATATTAATGGGCTGGCTGTTTTCCTCCCCGGAGCTATGGCTGGGATCTGATCTCTGCTGCCCAAAGGAGCAGCCTCAGAGCAATGACTCAGTTTCGTGGTGCTGTGTCCGGACAGGCAGCGTGTGCTGCAGCTCTGCCCGAGCATTAACAGCTCGTGTTAAGACACAGAGGACTCAGCTCATGTTTAATAGCTCCCAGGATCAGCTTTAGGAGCTTTTCATCCCAGATGTTTCGCAAAAAAGCTAACGAGCCCCAGTTTGTTGTTGTGTTATTAAATACCTCTGTGAAAAATGCAGCAGTGCAGCATCAATTCTCCCCAGGCTGAAGGTTAACTCAAATATTTGGAGTTTCATCCAAGGGAGGCAGAGCATCAAAAAAAGCCTCAGATTAAGCCATGTTTTTTAATAAAGAAGAAAAATGTCCAGTGATGATGATGATGTGGCAGGAATGCTTCTGGAAGCACCCGCCTTGGAGGATGAGCAGCCCAAACACTGAGTCACTACCACAAGGCCGAGGGTGATGTGACAGCTCAGGATCCAGCAACCCAAAAACAAAGCCCAGAACCAACAACATCTGCTTCATTAAGTAGGGCAAGGAGCAGGGGCGAGGAAAACAGCCAACGTCAGGACATAAATTGAAGCAGCCCCTTTATCAACCACATCGTGGGACAAGGCTGCTGTGGAAGTGGAAGCTGTAAATCATCCCTGAGAGCCAAACAAGACCCTGAGGGCTGTTTCCTTAGGGCTGAGCAGGCAGTTTCGCAGTGCTGCAAACCCTGGCACAGGCAAATGGCTCTCAGGGAAGGGACAGTGTCGGGTCAGCCCTGCTCCTGCCCAACTCCCTCCTCCAGCACCTCGCAGCCAGAGGAGGAGGAGAAGGAGGAGGAAACCTGGCAGCTCCCTGCTGCCTCTGGCATCTGCACCCAAGGCAGCTTTGCCCAGACTGGGACCTCTCCACATCTCATGGTGGCCAGGTGGCTTCACACACAGACCTGGAGGATGAGATCCTCATAAACTACACCATTCCCACCACCCCACAGGGTGGTCCCCACATGAGAACAAGCAGGAAAACCCACCTGAAAGGAAATGGATTTGTTTAACGCTGCGGGATTGCTCGGCACGCACGGGAAGGGAAGCTTTTAATTTGGATTAGACAGAGAACTAAACCCCTTGAATCGATGGCCACACACTCTGAATCTGTGAGCCGAGGAAGAGTAAAAACCCCCAGTGCCAAAGCTGGGACCAGCATCACAGGCAGCCTGAAAAAGCCTTGGCAAGTGGGAGCAGACACACCAACTGCTTGGGGAATTAAATTCCCTATCACATACAGCCTCTCTCCACCCTTAAAAGGTTGTCAAAATATTTGGCTTATCAGCCAGCCTCAAAGCCTATCTTTCAATTACCAGCTGAGGCACTGATGGGGCAGCTGCCTAGGTCAGATCATGGCACTGATCAGATGAGGAGCATTATTAAAAGCCAGTCACCAGTCAAGTCTCTGGGGCTGGTCCCCAGTGGTGGAGTGAACTTATAAAGCGAGTTAGGAGAATTACCTTGAAAATGCCTCGTCGAGACCATCATCCATTTCCTTTGTTAAAGAGATAAAAAGAGAGACAAGTAGTTGCTAAGAGAACACACAAAAGTGTATTTAGAGGTCTGGCTCTGCACTTGAGCACGGCAGACAAAAAATGTATGTATCTATTGGCTTCTGAGTGCCCAAATCTGGACTCCTCTGCAGCCTGCCTCCCAGGGCAGGTTTTATCTCTCTCTCTCTCTCTGCACAAGCCCCAGGTTAAGAGGTGTAACTCTGGGTGGCCCAGGCTTCCTCAGGGCAGGTCCCAGAGCTTGGGTCAGGGATGTTGTGCTCCTCTCACAGCCCAGGGATGGGGTAGGGCATTTTCCTCCCATCCCCAACCAGGCTGATATTGCCCCACTGCCTGTGTGGCCTGGATCTGGCCCCATCAGCTGGAGCACAAGCCCCCAGCAAGGGGTCCAGCCATCCCTTGGCTCTTCCAGCTCTTCCATGGAACTGGCACAGGCTGTGAGTTTCTGCCCCGAGGAGGGACCTGGACAGAGCTCAGCGAGATGCTCCAGGCATCCCTCAGGCTCTTCTGGATCAGGAACTGGAAAGCAGCTCTGCACCAGCACAGGGGGGGGACCTTGAAAGCAGCTCTGGGACCCTTTATCTCTGATCTGCTCGTAAGGTTTTCCAGGGAAAGCACTGGAGTTGCTTGAGGGAGAAAGGCTTCCCATGCAGGACCGTGGGCTCTGTGTGAGGGCTTTGCTACAGACAGGCTGGACTGCTCCCAAAATCCTGTGATGCACTTACAGACTTAATGCAATTAATAAGTAAAGTATGAAAACTCTGTAAGTAGGGAAGGATTGGAGATTGCTGATAAGCCTCCAGGATTTGATTTAAGCTCAGAGCTGATCTTCAGGTTTAACCTGGAAAGCCTCAGGCTCAGGCCCCGCCAGACTCAAGACACAGGACCCAGGCAAAGGCATTTATCCTTCAATTCTCCAAAATTCAGCAGACCACGGGTTTCCAGAGAGGGCACAGGTTAGTGATCACAGAATGATTTGTGTTGGAAGGGACCTTAAAGCCCATCTTGTCCCAACCCCTCCCACAGGCAGGGACACCTTCCACTAGCCCAGGTTGTTCCAAGCTCCATCCAACCTGGCCTTGGACACTTCCAGGGATGGGGCAGCCACAGCTTCTCTGGGCAACCTGTGCCAGGGCCTCCCCACCCTCCCAGGGTGGGAATTTTCCCTGGACAGGGGAATTTATGCCTAATATCCAACCCAAACCTACCCTCTTCCAGTTTGAAAGGGATGATGGAGCACATGGGAAGGGAGGAGGAGGCTCCCTGAGGGAGGCACACCCAGCACATGTGCTGCATCACTATTTTTCTATTAGTGGTCCATGAAACAATTAAGCCAGATGACTGAGGACGCTTCCAGAAGCCATCCATGCTCCCACAGCCAGATACAGCCACAAACAAGAGCGAGGGAAAAATAAGAGTAATACTGAACATAAATATACCCTGGTTTTAGTGAGCAGTAAACAAAAGCCATCAACATAATGATTTTTTCCCCTGAACAGAGCAGTTAGGTGGTCTCTCAATTAAGTGACAAACCACTGAGAAATGCTGCTCCAGAATAAGAAATATTCAATTACCTGACAGCAGCGTTTTTCACAGCACCTCACAATCCTGTTCATTTATTTACTGAGCCTAAAAAGGGCAGCAGGTACTCGAACACTAATCAATCATTTCAAGTAGGACACTGAGACCCAGCTGGCTTGGGCACCTCTGAAACCCTCCCTGAGCAGCTCGGCCACCCCACAGCTCCCAGGGGGAAGGAGTTATCCAAGGAAAAGCCCTGTGATGGGCCCTGGAGCACACACATGGAGGTGGCACCGCATGCCCAGCTCACACTTACCCACACCACGTTGTTGTTTACAGAGGAGCTGGGCCCAAACACGCTGTTATCCAAGTGGGGGGGGTCTGTGCTGCTGCTCAGGGGTGATTTGGCAGGATCTTCAAAATCCAGCAAGTTCCCCGTGGCCGCCGCTGTGGACAGAGCGGAGAAGGAATGAGGGGAGGGGAAAAGAGACAACCAACCAAATTTTTCTGCAGTAGTAGCTTCCCTTTAAGGGTAGAATCAAGGGGCTGCATCAAAGTGCTTCAGCATGGCCCCAAATTTGAGCACGGAGGAGCTGCATTCACCCCAGTGGGGGCTGTGATTTATCCATGATGTCCACATCAGGCACCTGAGAACCTCTCAAGAGGGATTCAGGGGAGGACCAGCTTCATCCCTCCAGTAGCCAGTGGGAAGGCTCCTGGGTGCCCAGTTATGCTCAGGATGAGTCAGGATCAGCCCCAGGACATCCCAGCCCAGGGTGGGCACAGGCCCTGGGAAATATCCTCAGCTCAGCCCACGGCATCAATTCAGCATCTTACAAACCTGCATCAGTGTTTTATAGGGCAAACCCTGCACTGGGCAAAGAACAGTTCAGAGCTTGGGGGCGTCTGGGGAAGCGTCAAATCCTCCCCATCGGCCTGCACTGGGAGGGGGGATGCAGAAGTGCCCCCAGCTCCAGAGCATCCCCCAGGCAGACACTGGAGCCCATTCCTACACCCCTGGCAGCCCCCAGGGCCACACTTAGTCTGATGTGCCACCGTTTGTGACAGATTCCTCCAGTCCTGAGACTTCACAGGAAGAAACAAGATGTGCCAGCCTGGAAGGAAGCCCAGTTTAATGCTATTTTCCTGTATGCCAAATCCTCTTATCTCCGTGGCCAGCATGGAAGAGAGATTAGCCTTTTGTCCCACTTCTCCCTGTCTTTCGTCTCGGAGGCAGCAGAGGACCCACGGCCAGGCACTGAATTATGAGGGGATTTACTATTTAATTGTTTTATTTCACACACCTCTCCTTCCTCGGGGGAGCTGGAGGCAGAGGAGCACCTGGACGTCCACCTCCTTCAGCCCATGGGATGGCGAGTGCTTTGGGTTTGAGACAAACCCGGAATCAAGCTTGGGATGTGGACATCCACACTAAGCTCTTAAGGACATTACGGCCAATTTGCCTGGGGCAGAAGTAAACAGATTTGGGGTGGCAGCAGCTGTGGATGAGGGGCTGCAGGAGGTATTTAAGGGGGAGAAGGAGCGGCTCAGCCAAGAACTCTGCGAGGGCAACATCTCTGCTACGACAGAAGTGTAGCTCCTTGGTGGTCTTCAGAGCCTTCCCAGGAGCTTACCCTGTCCAGGGAAAATCGCCCAGCCCTCAGGCTGTTCCCATCCCCGAGCCTGGAGCAAAGCTCTGCCGTGGGTGACTTACATGTGTCAGGGTGGGCAGGGGCTTCTGAGCTGGGGCTGCTCGTCCCTTCTCCTTCCAAGATGGACCTTTCCCGCTTTTCTTTCTCTGAAAAAGAAGGAAACCCCATCACTGCCCACCGAGCGCTCCCCCACAAGCTTTTAAGGAAGGAGGGATGTGGGACGGCTCAGAGGGGCCACCTCTGCAGCAGCCCAGGCTCTGGGTGTGTTTCACAGTCTCCTGGAAGGTGAAAGCAAAAATCCTGAGAGTGGCAGCAGAAATCCCGAGGGCAGCAGGTCTCTGAGGCACCACAGCCCAGCACCAGGTCCTCCAGCAAGAAAGGAGAACAGCCAAAATCTGTCTGGATTTACAAGGCTGTCGAGAGAAACCTGGAAGATGCCTTGTGCCAACCTTGGAAGCAGCCTGGAAATTTGCAGGGCAAGGGAAAAAGGCACTTGAAAGCTGGAAAAAGCCCGAAGTCATCCCTTGAAAGTGAAGAGCGGCAAGAGGGGAATAAAACTCACCTTCCTTAGCTGCCTGCCAGAGCTCAAAGGCGATTTTGAAGGCCTGTGCCACGGTGAGGGTGACGGCCTGAGCCTGGAACGAGAGCGGTGAGGCGGGATGTTAATCCCCGTGTAGATTTAAATCACTTGGAGGTTTTGCCTTCCAGACTCATGTTAACCTGGATCCAACTAGTCCTCCGCTCCCGCCTGGCTGGGGAGGGGAATCAAATATTGATGGAAGCAGAGCCTTGCTCCGTGTAGGACACGCAGCTCGTTGTAGACATGTCCTCAGGGGTAATGGGGAGAGGGAGGAGGCAGGGACACGGCTGTCACAGCTGGTGTGGTGATGGATGGGGAGACAGGAGCCGCTCCTGAGTGCAGGGAATGCACAGCTCCTCCTGCACCCCACGCCTCAGCCCCGTGCGGGAGCTGCACAGCCCTGGGCTCGTCCTCACAGCTCCCTGAGGGACGTGGCTCCCCCCTGCTGTGGAGCATCACCCATGAGAACAACACCACCTCCTCGCAGGGATCAGTGCCTGGGATGAGCCCAGGACCACAGCTGGCCACACAGAGCTGGGGAGGGATAAGCAGAGCTGCATCCATCCTGCCCCGGCACGACTGTGTGCACCAGGGTGCCCTGAGAGCAACAGGATGAAACACCAGGAATCCACTGCTCTCTCCAACCAGGAGCAACCTTAGAGGCAGGACGAGCCAGACCCCAGGCTCTTCCCTCGGCTGGGGTCTCTCTGGCTTAGACCACCAGCGTGGGTTTGTCCTGCTCCAGCCCAGGCTGTGGATGGATCCTGCAGGGACACCATCCCTGCGAGCCCCTCCCCGAGCTTGAGCAGCACTAAAACCACCCACCACCACCTTAAACAGCACGAGCTGCTGGAGATGTATAAATAGTGACATAAATGCCAGTTTCATTAGGAGCAGGCACAGCTCAGGAGCAGCTTAAGCACCGGGAGGTAACGAGGAACACTCCGCACGGCTGGCGCTGCGGGAGCCTCGAGGCCCGAGTTTGTTTTACCAAGTTGTAAACTTAAACAAACCCACATCCAGGTCAGGGACCTGCAGCCCTGGCAGCTCGGAGGATGGAGACGTGGAGGGACACAAATGGGGCACAGCATCCCGGGCAGGAGAGGGGAGGAGAACCCCAAACCTATCAGTGCCAATTAAGCCTGGAAAGCAGGAGAGCTCATTTGAATGTCGGAGCTATTTACATCTTTGATGGAAGTGCAAATGCTTTATGGCAAAAAAACCCCTTAAATATGGTAATTAAGTATGAAACTCCTCACAGCTGTTTACAATTTAAGCTGTCACATCTGAATCAAGTTTAATAGACCCAGCTACCGTTGAGAATTACCCACAAACTAAAAATATGGACTAATTATATGCCCGTGACTGGTACATCCAGGGACCCTGCCCTGGGGAGGGATAGCTCCCAGTTTGGGAGCAGGGATCACCCTACCAGCAGGATGTTTATGCATTTTATAGGCTAGGAAAAAAAAAAATAAAAAAAATTATTTCTAGTTTTTGCCACAAAAGGCCTTGGAGAACTTTATTTGGAGGGAGACGCACTGAGCTGATGTACCACTGAGATAATTCTTTTAGCACTAGAAAGATTTAAATTTTAATTTGCAGAGCGAGGCTTATCTTTGCCGTGCAAGGATGGGAGCACACGCCGTGGAACGGAGAGACAACTTGTAGCTTCCATTATTCTCTCCATGGAAAAAAAAAAATAAAAAAATGAGTTGGGAGAAGCACAGAATATTAACAAGAGCGAGGTGGCCGCACTCCAGGCATAGGAATGCTCCTGAGAACCCAGGAATCACCACACTGGGTGGGAACGGCTCTCAGCAGGTTTGTTCCTCTGTAGGTTTGGGAGATCCCATTCTCCACATGGGCCCTGCAAGAGGCACTAGGGGAAGGATTTATGGGGGCAGAGGGGTCGGACCTGCCTTTCTTCTGCCCTAAAGCCCCTCTCTGTCACAGGGAGGGGACTGAACTGGCTCCATGAGAGACCCCCAGGGCTCTCCTTGCCCTACTTGCAGCCGGTACCCACTGACCCACTTCCCTCCCTCACCAGCTCTGGGTCCCTGCCCGTCCTGGTGCACTGAATCAGCAGGAAAAAAAAAATCCCACAAGTAGATTCAAAGCAAGAGCCAGAGACTCTTTTCTACACACGGGCCTCTGCTCTGAGCCCCATCCCCGGCACACAGCGGGGTGTCCCGCGGGAAGGACACGGCCCCCGCTACAAAGACGCCGCTAAAAATTGGACACGGAACTTCGACGGCGAGAAATGGGAGGGAGCCAGGGAGGGCAGCGAGCCCAGAACAGCTGGGCTGAAAGCCTCCCCCACTGGGGTACCCCCGGGCACCTCGGTGGCAGCCTCCCCGGAGACCCCCCTGCCTGCCAAAGCCTCTCCACACGCCGGGCTCAGACCGGCTCCGGCAGCCCAGGGAAGTGGATGCGGAGCAGGGAAGAGTCCCAGCAGCTGGGAATGCAGCATGGAAGGGGATTTTCAGGTGTTGGTGCAGGGTCAGGTCCTCTTACTCCCACCCTGGAGGGCAGAGAGGCTTTCAGGTGCCAAGACAACGGGCTGAATCCAGCCTGGAGTAAATGGATTAACGGCAGCAGGAGGGTGGGAGCTCTCCCGTGGCCGTTCACCCCTCGCTCTAAGTGGGGGCAGAGCTGTTATCTCACCACTTCAGCCCCTCTCTGCTTCCTTCCTCCTACATCCCCACTTCTTCCTCTGGACTGACCATTTTCCGTTTGGTACAGAGGAAGGCATGGCACTCCAGGTTCTCATTGAGCTGGTTCTGGGCAATGTAGGCAAACACTTTATCGTGGATCTTGTCTGCCGTGCAGTAGGATATCCTGAAAGACAGAACGAAACGTGTCTGGGGCACTGAGCACGAGGCAGATCCACCAACCCGTCCTCGGAGCTGCCAGCAAGTGCCTGCCCCAGGGCTTCCAGCTCCAGGGCCAAGCAGGGAAGGCAGAGGGAGCACAGGAATGTTGCCAGGCCTCAGCACAACTCCTTCCCAAAGTGGAGGAGTCGATGCCACGGGGTTGAGCGTAAGAGAAGCCCAGAGCCACTCCCGCAGCCACGGCGTGACCCACGGGCACCACACAGGGAGGCAGCAGAGAAGAGAAGAGACAGTGTTTCACCTTGTGGGAAAGGATAGGTTAGGGAAGGTAAAGATTCCAGCAGGCCATCCTGGGACTGCACCTGACAAAGGCTCTGCCTTCAGAAGAGAGACTCTCTCAGAAGGTTTTCCCTGGAGGACAAGCTTGCAAGGAGAGAGGGGTTGCTCTCAGCCTACGGTTTAATCTGGAGGCTCAAACCAGAGAAAAGAAATTGATGCAGGAGTGCCCAAGAAAAGCTGTTGGAAAGGCTGAAATTCAGGCTCTGAGATCTGCAGTAGCAGATGCACAGGATGCCCTGAGAGCCCTGAGCACAATGGGTGTGGGGAGGGAGGCTCAGCCTCCTCAGTGGAGCATCCCCAGGATGGCAGAGTCTCTCCCAGACCCTGGGCAGGTCCGGGCTGACTCTGAAATGCCAAACAAGGCCCTGGAAGAACAACAGGCTGGGGAGACCAGGCTGTGATTGAGGGCTCAGCTCCCTTCTGCAAGGCAGCAGGTCCCTCAGCATCAACCTCCACCTTCTCCCGTGGTCTGCCCCTGCCAGGAGCTGCAGGACTGAGTGTCTTGTCAAGCACAGGCTGCAGCAGTCCCACAGGTTTAGTGCAAGGTGGCAGCCAGCAAAGCCTCTTCCCTGGGCACACAACAGATCAAACAGGTGTTAAGGAAAGAGAAAACCCAAGGAAAAAGTGTGATGTTTCAGAGAAAGTTCTCCCATGGCCCCATTTTGCCCCTTCAGCTCCTGCTCTTGCTGTCCCTGAGAGTTTGCAGGGAGGGGACTGGAAGGTCCCCGTTCCCAGCAGATGCTGGGACTTAAAAAAGCCACATTCAAAATTTATTTACACTGCATTAGTTTCTTACATGTGAGGATGTCTCTGCTCAATGGCCTATATTTTGTTTTCCAGAGCTGAGCTGCGCTCTGCATTTATCAAAGAGGCGCTTGGAAGTTCACTTTTTTGTCCCATTTTTCACAAAACTGCACGGTCACTCCTTTAATAATCATGACAAAGCCAAGGCAAGTCATCTGTGCTGGCACGTGGCCCTTCCAGCACCCCCTGGCTCAGTGTTGGATGGTCATTAATTTCCAGGGACAGGATAACTCACCCCTGCCTCTGAAGTGAGCCAGATTTAGCCTCTGGCAGCAGCACATCCAGTGACAGTGGCTGTATTTTAGCCATGGCCACCCCATCCTGCCCCAGGACATGATCCAGGGAAGAGCTCAGAGCCAGCATCATCCCAGTGGATAGAGAAGCCAAGGAGAAGACAGCAGAGGTGTCAGAGGAGAGCCCTGGGCCTGCCACTGGTGGGACACACTCACAGAGTGGGTAGAAGACCCCCCATGCACACAGATCCCACTTGTCACCATGACCCCACAGCACCAGCGTCTCCAGGGAGCAGTGACAGTCCCCAAAACAGCCTGTCTGGGATGGGCAGGCTTCAGTCAATGAATCAGGGGCTGCTCATACTCTGGTGCCGACAGGAACAGCTTTACCGACAGCTGTTAAAGTGTCTGGGGAGAATTTAAGGCAGCATCTAAAATCCCTGATCCCACAGCTCTGCCTGCTCTTCCACCAGGGCAGGGATCCCGATTTTGGCACGGCTGCTTTGCCCAGCTCCGCTTTAGCAGCAGGTTTATGACCCGGGAAGGGCTGGGCTCTGCACCTCTGGCTGTGTGTGACTGCTGGGGTTTGGAACCAGAGAGAAGCAAGTGGGTTAGTGGTGTGGCTAGAGAGAGCCCTGAGCCCCTGGTCCCCTTCCCAGGGCGAGCACAGAGCAGCAGGTGAAGGACAGAAGCAGACTTGGGGGGGGGATGCAGAGGGAAAAGGGATGAAGGAGATGGAAAAGGCCAGATCCAAGCTGAGCTCTGCTCCACCAGGCCTGTGCCTACCTCCTGCCACTTCGGAAGAAATGCTTCCAAAAGAAGTACCTTCCAAAAGCCAGAGGAGGGGACATGGGATAACCCACCCTTTGCCCTACTCACCCCAGTACCGTGTCCCAGGAGCTGTCCCAGCCCTGCTCCCTGTCAGAGCCATTTAAACATAACAGAGACACAGAGCAGGCAGTGAGGGGACAGCAGCCCCAGCTCAGGGGTGCTCTGACCACCCTCTGGATTCCACCTTTGCCCTCACCCCGGATGCTTTGGCATTTCTACCGCCACAAACAGGCAGTGAAGCCACGCGTGGCCACGGACTGCTTGGCTGTGGGTCTGCAGTTTTTTGCACACACTCCACCCTCCAGGCTCGTCACATCTTTCCTTACCCCCAGCTGGACACACTGCACAACACGTAAATTCACCTTAAATTTATACCCCCACCTTCCTTCCCCCAGCTTTGCTTTCCACCCAGACGCGGTGCCCAGCGAGGCAGCAGCTCAGACAGGGTGGAGACGGAGCAGAGGAGCAGCTCTGGCACACACCCCCCCCAGAGTGCACCCCAAAACCCACCTGTATATGGAGATGTTCTCGATCAGCTCGTTCGTGCTGCTGTCGTTCAACACGATCCCCCGGGGAGAGACTTTCAGAGTCACTTTCTGCAGTTTCTTTCCACTTGCTTTCGCCTTTGGGAGGGAAAGAGGGAGAGGAAAGTTCCAGGCTTTTAAGGCTGATACCTCCAAAGGCACATGAGCAGAGACTCCAGAGACACACATTAATATCACTCGTTACTACCAGAGACTGATCTTACTAGCAGGCGTGATAAAGCACTTGTTAAAACTTTTCCTGCCCTGAAGCCGTGATTTTCACTGGCACCAACGAGACAAGGGCACACGCCGCCCACTCCATGCTGTGCACAGGCACTTCCAGCCCAGCCCCTCCACAGGGATTTCCCTGTGGCCACCGGCACCAAGCGGCAGCTGCTCTGGCTGAGCCGTGCGAGGGCCTGGTGAAACTCTGGGGAGTTTTGTCTTTAGGGCCAGTTCTAGAGCAGAGGGGACACCAGCACGAGCGAGGGAGCTGCGCCGGGAGCAGGATGGTCCTGGACAAAGCGGGCTCCCAAGGAGCTGGCTCCAAGCTGTGCTGCCGGACCCCGCTGTGCCGCGGCAAGGCATCCCCTCTGCGAGGTCACGATGCCAGCTTAGAAAGTAACTACACTTTCACGTGCCACCTTCTCTTTTTTACTAGTCTCATGCTTTCAGCGTTCAGATTACCCTCAGATCACTGCCCAGCCTGTCTCCAAAAGAAATAATACAGGTCCAGCTAGTTCCAGACTGCAGGCCTGGATCCTCAGCCCTGCTCCCTGGTGGCCTCATGAGCCACATCCAGAGTGGCCAATCCTGCCCCTCTGAGGCCACCTCAGTCCCGGGGCTTTATTTAAAGGCTCAGTTCCCAGTGGCTCGGAGCAGATGTGGAGGGCTCTGCCAGCAGCTCCCGCTTCACGCGAGCGCTTCCCTCTGTCCGGCTCAGCACATGCCAGGAAAGGATCCAGCACTACCCAGCGCCATCCACCATCCCATTTTGCTTTACAACAGCTTATGGCACAGCTGGGGCTTTGCCTCCTTCAGTTTTATAAGGGCTTAAAGAAGTGCTGATTTCATTCTGAGCTGGGGGCTCAGTGCTGGAGGGTGGCTGAAAACCAGTCCCTCTTGCATCAGAGGTTACAGTGGGACAGCAGCTGCTCTGGCTGGGAACTGGAGCAAGCTGCCCTGCTCCCTTCCCCTCTTAACCCTCCCAATCCTGGGAAGGAAAACCGAGAACTGTGCTGGCCACACTCCAAACGCTGTCCCTGCCTTGCAAGAGGAGACACAGCATCAGGGCAGGCTGATTTCACCAGGTCAGAGGCCTCTCACACACCCAGGGTCACCCAGGCTTATCAAGGGGAGCCAGAGCTCAGACACTTAACACCAGCTTCCCACAGCCTGCCTCATCCCAGGGTCAGGGCTAGCCCCAAGGGCTTCCAGTGCCTTGCCTGCAGTTCTACCCACACCACCAGACACCTGCACACCCCTGCAGGGGCTGGACCTGCAACCCTGACCCCCCCAGCCCACAGCTGCCTCCAGACCTGAGGATTTTGAAACTCTCCCCATGACAGACTCATTTGAAGAGCAGGAGATGGGGCTCCAACAGAGACACTCACAGTGGCCACAATCCTTTTGACAGCAGCTGCAGAGAGCTCCTCTCCCTTGGGCTGCTCCACCAGTGTCATCCCCATGTACTTGAGGCTGAAGAGCATCCCCTCCAGCAGCGTCTCACGGGTGTCAGTCCAGTTCTCTGGGAGCTCTGGGGAGACAACAAAGAGGCTCTTGGATTCCCAAACACACAAGCATATCCCTGAGGGTTTAGGTACAGGCAGGGCATCGGTTTAGCTGCTGCCTGGACTCCCAAGCCTGAGCATCTGGGAGCTCAGGGAAGGAGATGGGGCAGAGACCCAGCTGTTGGAGGAGGCAACAGAACACTTCAACCACGCAGCAGCCACGAGGTGCTCACGTGGGGAACCTCATCATCATCAGCCCCTGTAGCTCTCCAACACAGCAAAAACAAACCCCAAAATGCTTTCCACAAACCACAACAAACAGAAGCACCCTTTTAGTTTAACTGTGAGCACCCAGGCCCACACCATAACCAAGGGGATCCTGAGCCCCAGCCCAGTGCAGGGCTCGGTGCCACCCCATGCACAGCAATGACCTTACCCTGTGCAAACCATCACCCACACACTCAGGCTAAGACAGGATTTACTGCTAAGCCCAGGCAGCTGCCAGGATCCAGGTGAGGTGCTGTGACCTGCTGAATCAGTCACCTACAGCCCTGAGGAGCCCTCACACAGGTGAAGCCCCAAGGAGGAGAGCTCTCTGCTCTCCCCTGGAAACCACCAAGGAGACTACTGGCCTCTTCCCTTAAATGCAGGGAGGGTGGGAAGGAGTGTTCTAAATACAGAGCTAAGTTTGGCATCATAGTGAAAGTCAGGTGGGTGTTTCTAAGCCTGAAATTACACTGCAGGAGCCAACTTCCAGACATGGAGCTGGCAACCCAGGATGTGCAGCTCTTGTGTTTCAAGGAGGGTCTTGCTTTGAGCAGGAGGCAACAAATCACAGCCCTGGGGAGCGAGGGGGCTCCCAGAGACTAAACATGTCCCTGAGGCTTTGCTGCCTCGAAATCGGCCTCCTCCAAGCAGTGGGGCCAAACTCCACAGCTCCCTGCACACCTGCAGGGCAGGAGGGCTGGGCCACAGGGATGTGGGGGACCCGGATACACCCCTGGGATAACCCCCAGTGACTCAGCCTCCCTGCAAAGGCAGGGCAGGAGATAAGCCATAAACCCCAGCACCACTCCCAGCACCGGGCAGTGAGACATCGGCACCGGCTGGTGACGGAATCCAGGTGGGAGCGGTCCCATGGGGAGTGCAGGGGTTCTATGCCCTCCACACAGCTCCTGGAGAGGGAAAAATCAAGGACCGGTGGGATGCTGTGCTAACCTGGTATCCCAGAGGGTGCCAGCACAAAGCCTGGATTTCTCAAAAGCCAAGGACGCTGCCACTGTCCTCCCCTGAGCGCTCCAGGACGGTTTGTGTGCCACGGACAGTCAGCTCCCTGCCCCACCAGCTAGGCACTGGTCCCGTTATCACCGAGCCCAGGGACACACCAAACACCCCACACCACCTGGGGTGATGCCACCTGCAGCCAGGCCCTGGGCACCCACAGCTCCCGCGGGCCTGGGACGGAAACTGAGGTGGTTTAAGCGAAGCCACTAAAGTGCTTTCAGAGAGGAAGGAGCAACCCGGCAGGACAGAGACACTTCTCCGCACATCCTGTTCTGCACCCTCTGCCCTCGCCCCATCCTCCCCTGAGCACACAACCATCACCCAGCAAAGGGCACGGGGCGGGGGGGGGCAGTTTTCAAGGTCACGGCATCTCGAGGGGCATCTCTGCCNGGGGGGGGGGGGGGGGGCAGTTTTCAAGGTCACGGCATCTCGAGGGGCATCTCTGCCGGGCACATCCCCCCAGGGCACGTTGGGCAGCAGCCCCCCCACCCCCCTACCCCCCCAAGCCCTTCGTGTCCCGCGGCTGCTCATCCTTAATCCCAGGTGTAAGGACGCCGGGTCAATCCCATCAGATTAGCAACAGCAAGAAGTTTGATCTCGCCGCGGGTGGTGAGGGGTGCACGGGGGGAGGGGATAGCGTGGGCAAAGCTCCCCCCGTCCTGCCGCTGCCACGCTCGGGGGACAGCCGGGCCGGTCACCAC
>VZRE01003345.1:27547-50624 GCA_013396775.1 Cephalopterus ornatus | reverse complement strand
TTTTTTTTTTTTTTTTTTTAATCTTTAGACTCGGGGGAGGAGTTGACTCTGGGGTTTTGAGCTTTTAATAGTAATCCTGGAATCTGCTCACGTGGCTGAGGAGCCCTCCCAGGGCTGAGTGCTCAGGTCTCAGCTGACCACAGAGGGAAGGGCAGGC
This sequence comes from Cephalopterus ornatus, assembly GCA_013396775.1. Taxonomy (NCBI): domain Eukaryota; kingdom Metazoa; phylum Chordata; class Aves; order Passeriformes; family Cotingidae; genus Cephalopterus; species Cephalopterus ornatus. The sequence goes on along the minus strand of VZRE01003345.1, from coordinate 50,467 downwards.
GCTGACCACTCTAAAATTTAGTCACTGAATCCTTCTCTGGAAGTCTTGGCCTTTGGTGGCTTCTCTTTTTCTCTCCCACCGTTGCAAAGCAAAATAATGTTCTCGTTTTAAAGCAGTTCGAGGTGGCTGTGTGAGGGTGCAGCACTCAGTGGTGATAATGAGCCTCATTCTCTCTTCTCTCCCTCTCAAGCAGAGCCAGTGATGGGAGGCAGCTCCGTGGACCTGGCCAACAACAAATCCTCCCACTCCATATCCAAAGCACAGCGTCACAGGAGCAGCAGCTTGACCAAAAGAGGCTCTGCAACCTGGGAGACAAAGATCACATCCAATTACTGAAGGATGAAGCTGGATAAATTCAACTCAGAATAGAGTGAGGTTTTCAAGGATGAGGGTAATTGGCCATTGGAGCAATTTATCAAGAATTGGGTTGGATCCCCCAGCAGTGGAAATATTTAATCTGAGCCTGGATGCCTTGCTGAAAGGGAGAATTAAGTCCTGTGGCTTCTGCTGTTCAGGAATTCAGAGTGGCAATCCCAGCCTCCTCCCCTGACCTTTTAATCACTGATCTGACTGCACAGTGGGTTTCTGGTTGTTCCATGCCAGGTGTGTCAGATAATCAGTTTGTCCTGAATCCATCGTCCTTTTCCTGCAGCTGCTGGTCTCCTGACGGTGTTACAGAGCTACACATCCACCCATGCCCCTGAACTGCTCCTCCGAGGGCTGCTGGTACCCCCATCATCCTTATCCCTGTGCCTCAGATGGTGCTGATTCATCCTCTGCCTCATTGCTGGGCATCAATCTGCTCCTGTTTGCACTGAATCCTTTGGAAATCCGTGTGCTCTGAACCCTGCTAGGAGATGACAACAAACCAGATTATGGGCATTGATAATTCCATGTTAATAACTTAAAAGGAGGAAGAGAACTGTCCTTGAGCAAAGAGAGATGTTACAATAACCATCTCCCCAGGGCAGGGATTATCGAGTTTCTCATGAGCGTCTTTGGCACAGGGAGAGGTCCCTGCTCTGCCTCTGCCACCACAATGATCCAGCTGGATACTCCAGGCCTTTTTCTCCAGCACTGGGATCCACAGGAGCTTTACTAAGCCCAAAGGAAGCCAGACTGGTCCCCTTTGCTGCTTTTAGCTCTGCCACCACACTAAGGCAGCAGCCACCCTGTGTGAGTCCCATCCCAGAGCTGAGCAGCCCTGGGGGATTTGCCACCCTGGGACAGGTCCTGGGGACTCCAGGCCCAGTTTTCCAGGGACTGCCTCTCCCTGGGATGTCCATTCCTGTGGGGAAGGGAGGCTCTCCCACACTGGGAGCAGGTTGGGGCAGTGGCTGCCTGTGTTAAGCCCTGCTGCTATTTCTGGTGCCGTTTCCAGGACAGACAATAATAATCTCACACGACAAGTGCGTGACCACCCCAACAACAAATCTGGGGCTTGAGCTGGGACTGGCTCGTGCCAAATGCTGGCTCAGGCTGCCCGACTCGGATGTTCAGGGATGCAACAGAGCCTGAGAGACCGGGGATGGACTAATGTGCACCCCCTGGCCCTGTCCCCCCACCCAAAAAAACCCCAGTTCCCTTCTGCTGCCTCTCTTCTGGGCAGCCCCTCCGGCAGCCTCAGCCTGATTGCGTGTTCCTGATCCACCAAAAGCAGATTATTTCTGCTGTACCATATGCAAAAGCTGCCTGCGTGTTTACAAAAGTCCATTATTTCCTCTTACAAGCTCCAGCTCCCCCTTCCCACCTCCCTCCCCAGTTCCAGCTTTTCTGAGCAGGAAAATAAAAGAACGGAGAGTAGATACCTGGAAAACAAACAATCAAAAGGTGAGAGCCAAGGGAGAGGGAAGGAGACGCCGGTCCCATAGCAACAAGAGGTTTCAATTAATCACGTGGAAATTGGGATGTGGTGGGATGTGCAGGGAATGCATTTGGCAGGGTGCTGGTGGCAGGTCCTCAGCTGTGTGTGCAGCCAAGAGGCTCCACTTGGAGAGGAGAGAACTGCTGTGGGGCTGTGCCCTGGCTCTGCCCTCTTTCTCTGGCCACCAGCTCTGGGTTGCAGGTGGTCACCGGCCACCCTTCAGCCCCAAAATATTTGACTCCATCAGGTGCTGCTGGGAACCAGTCCCTCACCTGGAGCAGGACGCGAACATTCAGCCCACAGCTGCAGTGGCCAAAGTGCTGAGCACAAGTCACACCCTGGTGCCCCCAGACACTGGAGAAACCCCTAAAATTCATGCAGCCTCACTGGGAGATCTCCATTTCCCTGCTGACCCTGGGGATGGGGGTCCTGGTAGGTTTTCCACCCAGGGGGAAGGAGCTCCTTTTGCTGGTGCTGCATGGAAATCAAAGCGAGTCCTGCTGTCTCAGGGGAAAACTTCTTTACCATTCAGTCAGCATTCTGGAGGAAGCCCGAGCTGCCCAGCAGGTGACAGGAGTGCTTGACTGCCTTTTGCCAAAGTCCCACAGACTCTGGTTGTTTCCAAAGGCGGCATTTCCCTTCGCCAGGGGCGGCAGGTCAGGCTGTGCATCTCCCTCCAGGCTGCAACCACTCCCCTCCCCGGAATGCCTGGGAAGGGATCATCAAATATTGATTAATTCTCAGCACTCTCTTGTCCTCCAGACATTAGCAGCTCACTCTTCCTGCCGTCAGGCTCCTGAGCAAATCCTTGCTGGGTGAATGGCAGTGCAGGGACAGGTGACTCGGTGAATCCAAGAACAGGAAGGGCTTTGAAACACGTGGGTCTGCGTGGTTTAATTTTAATGAGGAAAGAAATCCAGCAGCTGAGAGGGTTGTAGGGGCTTGGACAGATGAGTGTGTGAGGGTGGTGCAGGATCCACAGACCAGCAAATTACCTCTTGTGCTTGAAAGAGGGACCAGATGAAGAGCTGCCTCATATATTCTTTACTATAAGGGTGGGGAGGCTCTGTCACAGGTTGCCCAGAGAAGCTGCCCCATCCCTGGAAGTGTTCCAGGCCAGGCTGGATGTGGCTTGGAGCAACCTGGTTTAGTGGAAGGTGTCCCTAACCCATGGCAGGGGGTGGAAAGGGATGGGATTTAAGATCCCTTCCCTCCCAACCCATTCCATGGTTCTGTGACTCACGTGGGTGAATTCCCAGCTGCAAGAGGACCTCTGGGCTCTCAGCAGTCAGGGAAGGGGCCGTGCAGACCTCCCTGCACGACAGCCCTGGGGTCACTGCTGAGGGCCAGCCTGCAAGAGTCTCTTGGAGCTGTGCTTCTCCAGCCTCTCTTCCCACTTTGGGAGTGACTGTATCCCCTTCCTCACAGCTTCCCTGGGGCACTGAGCAGCTGCCTGTGTAGACAGGAGCACTGAAGGGACCTGTCCTGGCCTGCCAGCCACCAGCACAGACCTCCCGGATCACATCACTTGCTCTTGCCCTTGGGCATTTCTGCCTTCCCGGCTGCTTTCCACAGATCCGCCCTCAGTCAGTGGGTAAATCCTCCAGGAAGTCAGACTAATCCCTTCAGGAGAGCCCAGCTTTGGTGGAAAACTTTGCTGAGCCACCTTTGCAGCTGAGTGCCCGAATCTCTCCAGCTTGTGGGTCCTGATGCAGCTTCTCCTCCTCCTCCGCTCCCTGCAGTCCTGCTGCCGAACTCCCCTGCACTGTCTCCCTGGGGAATTTTGGAGAATCCCAGAGTGGAGACGAAGGGAGAGGAGAATGGAAGTATTGCTGCAGAACAGTCTCAGGAAAAAGAGGTCAAAACACCTGCAAAGGAGACGACAGGTGACTTCGATTCCTCTTTCAGCTCTGAAAGCTGCTGTGTAAGAACTGCCTTTATTTGGGAATGCAACGGTACGATGGGTCCCCGTGGGGCTTTGAAAGCTCATGGCTTGGCTACGAGCAGGAGCATCACCAGAGACTGCTGGGGTTCCCAGCTGGATGGAAAACATGTTTGCTCCTGCCAAGGCATTTTCCTCGTGCTCTCTGCATTAATCTTGTGGGAAGTGGCAGCAGGACGAGGGGAGTTCAGTGGCAAATCCACAGCTGGGGGTTTCTTCCCGCCCCAGCCCTGCTCCTGGGCCTTGCAGTTTGTCATCTGCAAATCCTCTGATGCTGCTGCCAAAGGGAAACCCAAAATTCACGGCTCTAAGGGAGCTGCAGCGGCGGAGAAGTTGTTCTGTGTTTGACCGCAGCCAGGGGCTGTGCCGGGCCCTGAGCTCTCCCCCTGCTCCATCAGCAGCTCGGACACACTCCTGTGCTGCCTGGAGGAGCCAAGAGTTCTCCTGGCAGAGGTGTAGAGGTGTTCACCACCCATTCCTCTCCCGAGGGGCAGAGCTGAAAGCCAGCCCAGGACACGCAGCACAGCCCAGGGTGAGCAGGACTGGGCACAGCACGGGGACAGCTCCCAGGAGAGGCACCAGCAGGGAGCAAGGGCTTGTTCAAGCCCTTTTTAGCAGCACTTCAGGTGCTCCCCAGCACTTCCCAGCTGTGTTTGTAGCAGCTGGTTCTACCTGGCTGGGCAGGACAAACCCCTGCACATCTGCTGCCACTTGATGCTCCTCTGGAAACATCCCCCTCAGTCGCTTTGGGAATTGAACACAATAAACTTGAAGGAAGAGAGAGGCTGCGAGGGATGGGGAAGGGAGAAGGCAGCAGCCCTTGCTTAGGTTTGCAGCTGCCTGCAGTGCTGCAGGTGGGCTGCAGGAGACACAGAGCCTGCCCCCCAAAACGCTCCCATCTAATCCTTCCATGGGATCATGACTAATAAATGATGAAGTGATGAAGAAAAGGCATTAAAAAGCTGAGGAAAGACCAAAGGAGGCAGCAATAACCCCGACGACTCGCTCAGCTCTGATCCAAGCTCCTTTTGACAATTCAATTATAACACGGTACTAATTACTGAGTTGATGGCATTGAGTGCCAAGGCAGAAGGGCACTGCAAGAAAGGGATATTGACAGGGGAAGGTGGCAGCAGTAGCACTTCTCACCCAAGAGATGCCAAACTGCATCAAGGGAGCCCTGAAAAGGAGCCAAGATCCGGGGTGGAGTGTGGCAGGGAGCTGTAAGGCTGGATGACAGCTCGGAGCTGGAACGATAACGAATGTGATGGTTGTCTCAAACAGAGGCTGATGGTGCACAGGCAGCAGGCAATTAAGCAGGAGGGGTTTGGGATCCAGGCTGACGTGGATGTTTCTCTGCTGTCAGCCCTTTTAAACCTGCATTTGCACTTCTCCTTTCCAGTCTGGTGCTCCCGACTGAGCACAGTCACCACACCGGGGTCAGGGACCAAACCCAGACCTCTGACGTGATGGAAGAGAGCTGAGGAGCTTGTCCTTAATCTGAGAAAAACCACTGAAGGGTTAAAGCCTCTCCACTGTGCCTCAAGTCCCATTGCTCACTGCAACCGTGCATAACAGTGCCTTCCCTGGAAACAGGGTCACCAACACGCTCACTTTCACTAATTCCATATTTAAAACACGGCTTCTCAATCAAAGAGATGCTATTACCCACAGAGCAGCTTAAATTGTCCCTTAGATTTAAATACAGCCTGTTGCATAAAACATCTTTTTTATCAATTTCACTTAGGGCTGACAAGTGCTCCCCCCCCCCACCAATCCTTTAATAACATCCTGAGCTTCCCAGAGCCCTGAAGTGCATTCCTTTGGGAAGCAAATACCCTTAAGGGCATCTTTTTGTCATTGTTCCTATTCTCCAGTTGCTGAAGAGGGATCGTGGTGAGAAACCTGAGCTGCTATTGCATCATGTCCTGGGAACGGTGCTCCCAGGGCAACTTCCCGGTGGGTGGAGCGTGCCAGGCTTGGAGAAACATCCTCAGCTGCTGTGCAGGGCATCAAATCCAGCCACTGTGGCTCTGCCAGTGCTGTGTGACTTATTTACCCCAGATGTTGTGCTCCTTCACAGAGCAAGAGGCACAAAGTTTTGAGGTGGGTTGGGGAATCACTTGGGAAACAGTGCAGTGCAGCACTCTGCCACTTCAAGAAGAATCAAAGGGAGAAATAAGGCTAATTTTGTCAAATTTTATAAGGAGAACGGGATGGAGGCAGTGTTACCTTGCGGTTAGTGCGCTGGCCTGGCATTTGGGGGAAATTTGGTTTATTTTGGCTTGTGCAGATGGGCTCCATGGACGACAAATGATGGTCCTCTGACTTTTACCTCCTCCATCTGCCAAATGGAGAGAACAAGACAAACGAGCTGATGAAGAGCACCGTGGAAGAGAGACCTTATGTGGTTAATTAACGGTGGCAAGAGTTCAAGGTACAGACTTCCGTGACATTTTCTCTCAGGCCACAGCACTCTCCTCGCTGCACTTCAGAGGGCTGGGCCAGTCAGCAGCTCAGGGCTGGAGCTGCTTCCCATGTGGATCATCCATCCCTGCACCCAGCCCAGCCTGGCTCTGTGAACAGGCTTGATTACAGCACCATGGGCACTGCCAGCAGCAGAAGACCAGAACAGAAAAGGCACTGACTACTCAGGCTGTTAAAAACTGCTCAGCGCTGGCACAGCAAACCTGAACAGCATCCAGACACGGAGCTGGACTTCTCAGCAGCTGCTGTGCAGGAAGGTTGGAGATGGAAGGGGTAGGAAACACAAAAACAGGTTTTAAATGCAAATGAAAAGAGGCTTAAAAAATAAAAAACAAAACCAAAAACAAACACCCCAAACTGAACAGAACAAACACAAACCTCACCTCATTGTTTTTTAAAATTCCATCAGAAACATAGTGGAAAATCTGTCCTGTCTGCTCTGTAGTTAAACAGCTCCCAACTTGTCATTAGCTGCTGGAACTTGTTTTATCAGAAGAACTGTTCATCTGTAGAACAATTGTTTTCAGATTAACACCCACAGGCTCACTGCCAGGCACTTGTGCTCTCCATCAGTTTTTGACCATCTGTGTGCCCTTTGGGTTCTTTTCCCCTCCATTTCCTGAGCCTCAGGCTGACATTGGCTCTCTGGGATTAGGAGGTTGCCACCTTCATTACTCTGGAAGAGAGGTTTTCACCCCTGAGCCTCCAAGCCCGGCTGCAAAAGCAGTAAAGTTGCTTGTGAAGGGGCGCTGGGAGCTTTTAAATCTCCCTGCAGTCGAGGGGATGTGAGGATGCACCTCTGCAGGATGCGACCACGTGAAACCATCGCTGCCTGCCTTGGCACTCCGCTGCTCTAGCACCAAACTTGGTACTGGATTTGGGAATGAAGCAGAAAGGGAGTGTGAACAGACCCTGGAGAGGGAAGCTGAGCGATGGGACGGGAAGATCTGGGGTCTGAGAGGAGGGATGATGATCTGATGGTCTGTGGAGCTGGAGCCAAGCAGTTTTCAGGTGATTCCTGCAGAGCCCCGTGGCTGCTTCAGGTATCAGGCACCTGGTCATCATCTCTTGAAGAGGATTCACGTGAGCGGAGTTCCAGCGATATTCCCTCGCTCCTGCGTGGTCCTGCTGCCTCATGGCAGTGCGTTCTGTGATCCTGTTTTTGTGGTCTTGATGAGAAAACCCAGCAAATTCCCGTCTTACTGTACCTGGGAGGAATTCTTGCCCTTATTTTAACCCTGCTGTGTTTTAACTTAAAACATTGCTGTGATGGTCGGACTCGATGATCTTGGAGATCTTTTCCAGCCTTAATGATCCTGTGTCCTTTGTGTTGGTAACATATGTTAGCCAGAGGTTGCTGATGAGGGTGAGCACCGAGCTGTGACAAATTCCTCTCTTTGGGATGTGAGTCCCAGTTTTTTGGTCCTGGAGCTCAGGATTGCAGCTGCAACCACATGAACCAATGGTTTTGCTGCAAACTGCTCGTTTCTTGAAATGAATAGCAGGCCTTGTGTTGCTTGGGATAAAAAAAATAGTCCAAAAATCTCTCTCTCCTCCAAATATTCATTATCTTAGCAGTGCCAGGGACTCCTTGAAGCCATCTCACCAACAGCCCAGGCACTGATGCAAACAAAGCTTGTTCACAGCGAGCAGTGTCACAGCTCTCTTTTGGATGGAGGCTCAGGCTTGGCAGGGCCAAACCTTTGAGAAATCAATTCTCTATTTTTTTTTTTTTTCCCTTCACAAAGAGAATTTCGAAGTCTCTGTGTGCCTTCCTCTGGTTTCTGGCACGTCCAATGTCCTTCCCACCCTCCTCCCGCTGCAGAGGTGCAGAGCCCACTGAGCAGGACGTGACCCAGGCAGGTTTGGGTTGGCACCAGCTGCAGTGGTTAAGTGGGCTGATGGATGCTTTTAATAACCCCAAGTGCTCTTCCTGATGCTGAGGATTTCGCTGTTACCACAAGATACAGTGGGAATTAGAAGGAATCCAAGGAGAGCACTTCCCTTCCATCTCCGCCCGCCTGCTGCCCGCTGGCCTGGCTCGGGCTCACACCATTCCTGCAGGGATGTATCCCTGCCTTTCAGCCAGGAATCAAACCCACCACCACTTCATTTAACAGCTGGGATGCTGCAGTGGGCACGTGGGCATCCAAGGGCACTGGGAAGCATTGCAAAGGTTTATGTCTTGGTTTTTTGTTTTGGCCTAAGGCTCAGTTATGTCTTTAGTTATTGGTTAAAATGCCCTTTTTTTTTTTTTTTTTAAATTAGTAACTCTATTTAAGCACGTATTTTTCAAACACGGGGTGGGTTGGAGTATTCCTTGTTAGTCCAAGAGAGATTTTAAGGCTGTTGGAGTAGCCCCTCTCCAGGTTTGGGTGAAAACCACAGGGTCACAATCCCCTTTGTTCCTGTAGCCTGCAGATGGGATATCTGAGGGCAGACAAGTCAACGTGTGGCTACAGCTGATTATTTCTTTAGATTTACCCGTACTGGCTACATGCTCTAAAACTACAAGTTCCTGGGGCCAGTCAGGCAACAAAAGGTTCATTAAAATAAAGTGGGTTAAAAGGTCACCTTTTGCTTTGCACAGATGATTGAAAGGGGCAGGGAGAACTCAGCTTCCAGGCATTTATTATTGTAGTTTTTCACTGCTCTCCAACAATTTAAATTTTTGCATTCATTAAATCAGCATTACCAATTCTCAACGTTACTGCTTGCCCATTTCCTCTCTCACATAAGAGCTCGATTTATTCCAGTCAAATCCTCAGAGGCAGCTTCGTGTGTCCCCTCTTTAATGTTCAACTCTTCTCCTGGTACCCCCCAAACCTCCCAAGGACCAGGGGTCATCAGACTCGCTGCCCTGTGGATCCCCAGCCCTTCCCATCTCTGGATGGGGAAGGAACAGCCTATTCCCTGATCTCCAGCCTGTGCTTTCCTTTGCCTCCTGGATTAGCTTCTCCACCTGCAGCCCCCCGTGCCCTTTCTCCATGGCTTGGGCATGAAGTTGGTCTCTCAGCTGTAATAAGGGGACATCAAGTTTGGCACAGCCCCCTCTCCCCTCCACTGGCATATTTTCCCACTGTCTATTTTGAAAAAGAAGGGAAATTGTGTTTGGAACACTGAAAGCATCTTAAAAATGAGGTGACATTGTCGCTGCTGGTGCTTCCATGGCAACCTGCATTTGTTTCTCAGAGCTGTTTCATAATAATTAATACAGCCCTTCCATTCACGTGGCCCCTGCTCAGAGTGCATGGACCAGCCCCCACTGCTGCTTTCCTGGGTCACATGAAATATTTATACCAAAGAATCAGAAGAAAGAACTTTTCTGGCATGTTCTGGTCACGGGGACAAAGCAGTGACACACAGGCATCTGACCAGCCCTCTGCAGGAACGGATTTGCTGACAGCAGCTGGGCAGAGCCAGCCAGGACATCCCTCCCACACGATTCCAGGGCAGGACACCCCTCCCACGCGATTCCAGAGCAGCCAGAGAGCCCCATCCCGCTGATCACACCAGGATGGAACAAGGCAGGGCTTGTTACACACTCACAGGAGTGAATCCAGGACTCTTCTTCATGCCCTGGCAAACACGAGCTTCCCAACCTTGCCACGCTGTGCTGACACGCCTGGATGAGGCCAAAAGAGTGGGGATTTGGGGAACTGCACCAGCAAAATCCTCAGGCGTGGAGTAACTTGCATATCTCTCATTCCCTCCGTGCTGCAGGCTCCGGGGGTGTTCCGCTGCACGTGGGAGGGCACGGGGAAACGTGGATCAAAAATGTGGTCACCCATCACAGCAGCTGAACAGACAGATCTGAGCAGAGCCTGCACAGCCTCGGGGCTCTGATCCTGCCAGATTCCACGTGGGAAGGAGCAGGGTCTCAGCTGGCAGCACCTGGATAGGGATTTAAATGACTCCAGTAAGAGGTCTCTGCCTTTCACCACCCTGATTTATGCTTGTTGTCAAACACTTAATATTCCCCATTTCCAAAGGAAATTCAGGTGCACAAGCCATGGCTTGGAAATCCAGAGGTGCTATTACACATGATCCAAGGGGGTTTGCTGCTCCAGCAACTCCAACCTTTCAGGGGATCCATAAAAGCCAATGGCTGGACCCAATATAGCTACCAAATATCCAATGGCACTTTCACAGGAATAGGAGGAGGGTTGAGCCCCAGGGTCCTGGCTGAACTCCAGTTTAGATAATTATGTTCTGCCAACCTCCATTCTTTCTGCAGCTTCAATTGGATATGGGAGTTGGAGGCTCTTCTCTGCCGAGATGTCTTTCTGGCTCTTTTTCCTGCTGACTAGACTCTTAAAATAAATTAAAAAAAAAAACCCAAACAACCCAACCAAATCCCTCCACCTCCCTGTGAAGCTTGTCCTGCACCCCACCAGCATCAGTCTGGGGAGGAAACAGGCACCATCCAAGGCACTCACAGGGGAGGTCTGTGTCACTCTCTGTCACTTGGTGTCCACATCCTTCCATGAATAAGAGGCTCTGCCCACGGGCAAGTTACAGACACTGACACACCCCACAGCTGAAGCGCTGACAACGCTCTTCACCAGGCACTGTGAAGATCCACAAGTGTCAGCCACTTCCCAAAGAGCCTGGCACAGCAGATGTGCAAGCCAAGAACTCTGCTCCTCCTCGTTGACCTCCCTTCTGCCGAGCAAAACGCTGGAATGGGGAATATTAAGTGATCAACAGCAAGCGTAAATTAGGGTAGTGAAAGGGAGAGACCTCTTGCTGGAGCTGTGCCCCGGTGTCATTTAAAGAGGCTTGAGAGAGGCTTAATTGCAGGCTCTGGCAGAGTGCACGGGCTGCTTCACCCCCTGCTCGCGTAGCCACAGCTACGAGCAGGAACTGCCCCAGCTGCTGGAGCCACACAGACATTCTCTGCCCAGCACTGCTGGTGTAGCTGAAACATTCCCATGTCCCCGGGAATCACAGTGAAAAGAGGGCTGATAAGTCTCAACTGGCTGAACACACAGACCCCTCAATCCCAGACAGAGCACAGTTTGTTCTCTCGCTGCCGTGGCTCCTGTGGTCAGGACCTGTCGGGAGGTTTCCCGCTGTACTTCCCTGCCATGGGAGCACGTGCGGCTTGGATTGGGCTCAATCCCCTTTCATCAGCTGGTTTGAGGCTGTAAAGCAAGGGGCCAAAATCCCAGGAGACATCTCCTCCGAGATCCCAGACAAATCTCCTCTGAGCCCGCCTGTGAACATCTGAGAGAGGGTGATGAAGACATGCCCGAGCCGCCACGATTGCGTGGACAGTCCGTGAAGTGCAGGAGCTTCGCAGTATGAAAAGGTCAGAATTATTTCACTTCTCTCTCAGCTGATGATTCGTCAACGATGCATCATCAGACTGACAGGGCTTCTCCTGGTGCCTCGTGTCACAGGAGACATCTCATCCTTTTTCCTCCCGGGAAACAATGCTCTCAGACCAGACACTTCCAAAGCCTTTGTCAGTTCTGAAAGATAAAGCAGCAGCTTTTATTTCTCCGTGTCATCAACAACCCTTTCCGGCTGTTTTTACACAATGCCTGCCTTGTTTACTGTAAAGAACATTCTTGTGTCGTGTCCCTTGTTTCACTCGAGGTGCAGCTGCTCTCCTCCTTTTTGTTTCTGACTCTTCACCTCTGCCAGAGACTCACCTCTTGATATTCTCCTCTCCAGGATTCCCTTTGCAAAACACACAAGTCTCATCCCTCTGACGAAGCAACCAACTAAGGAGTGTCTACAGGGACTTGCAACATTATTAATGCCTGAAACCCAGCAGCTACATGCAAGGCTTTCCTCAAAGAGGGTTTTGTTTTAATTTGTAAAGTTAAACATCCGTTCCTCTAACAACTACAGGACTCGGCAAAGCTGTGACAACGCCCTTCCTACCAGGCTCTCGAGGGTTTTGGGTTATCATCTTCATTTTAAATGGGGGAAAAAAAAAAAAAGTTCAAAGCGAAGGCAGGTTAAATGGTTTGCCTGAAACCACGAAGAGAGTGAGTGGCAGGGTTGGGAGAAGCTGAGGTCTCTCTTCCCACCCTTAGTACTACAAACCATCAATTCAGGAAAATCGCAATGTTAAGCCGGATTCTTGCTGCCCTTTCCAGTTAACTTTTAGCGGAGGAAAACAGTGAAAATGCAGGATTCAGCATGGCAACACCCCCACAAGCTCTGGCAGCCTGCAGTCTGCTTGTCCCCATGAGGCTGGACCAGAAAGGCTCAGCCTTAGACCTGGAACTGGGAGAGAAGCTCCTTTTCCAGCTGGAGCACTGGGATGCCCATCTCTGAGGGGGAAGATACCTGCTGGCGCCATCCAGCCCAATGACACCTGAATATTGCACCCAGGCAGAGGTTTTGGGGATGACAACCCCCCCTCCCCAGCCCCACTGCAGGGTGAGTTTTTGCAGCACAGATGATTGTTAGACATTTCTGCCTCTTTTCGGCACAGATTATGGGCACAAAACCAGCATCTCCTCGTTTCCCCAGCATCTCTGCCACGTGACAATTGAGCTCTCAGGAAACTGTGCAGTGCAGCAAAAGCCCTCCCAAAAACCGCGCTGAGCTGAGGGCTCAGTTTCTGGCGGGGTTACAGGATGAGGTGCCCATTGCCTCGTCCGAGGAGGCACAGAAACAGGTGTAATTTCTCCCACTTAATTAAAAACCCTGACCTTTGGGGTCGTGGCTGTCCTGTGGCAAAGCAGCTCTGCCTCCAGGCTCATTGTCTGGCCTGATCAGGTGGAGAGCAGCAAAGAGCACCAGTGCATGTCATGAAGAGAAGGTAATTGTGCTTTCACCTGCTATTACAGAGACAGGTTTTCCACTCAGGCTTGCAGATGACCTTCTCCAATCAAACATTAACTTTGCAGCGAAACAATAATTAGGGAGCATTTGCCGGCTTTAATAATTAACGCTTTTATTAATCCACTGACTCCACTTCAAGCAACAGGTCTCTCCAGAATTAATTCTGTTGTCATTTAGAGGAGAAAGAAATGAATACCATTTCAAGGCAGGGAAGGAAGAAGGTATTTAGATTCCACTGCACTTGCTAAAGGTACTGGATCTGCTCCTGGAACTGTAATTATGCAGCTTATTAACTGCCAAACATAAGGCTAAGTAATTTTCAAAGCCTGGGCTTTGAGAAATAGTATTACTGGCAGCCGCGCAATCCAAAATGCAATCAAGAAAGACTACAAACTTTCAACAGACTGAAACTCCATCAGCTGCTCATTGGCTGCAAAAAAACAAGGGAGATGAAGAGGTCCAGCCAGGTAAATGAACTCCCTTAAATAAGGGAGCAGCTTCTCTGAAGAGCCAGGCAACGAGGGGAGGGAGCTGTGCATCTTTCGGAGCTCTGCTGCGTAGAAAGCCCACCTGGGAGGGAATAACTTCTACCTGTCAAGCAAGATATCTCAGCTCAGTGGTTGTTTTGGCTTGTGGGACTTCGTAGCTGTGCTGAGAGCCCCTGGAATTAAAAAAAGATTGGGGGAGGGGGGGAAAATGCCAGAGGGACCCCGAAACATGCTGTTGCTGAGTTGCCAGGGCTGATTTCGATTCCCTGGCCAATAGCTCTTTGAAGTGCTATGACAGAACAAATAAAGTTGCTGTTTCACAAGCTCATTACAGAGTCAAGCAGATCAGCCACTCAAGCTGGGAAGAGCTCAGTGGTGTTTGTTACCCTTCCTTTTTTTATGCTTCCTTGGATCATCAGCTATTTCAGGGCAGGCACAAGTGAAGTGCAGAGAAATGGAGAGGCAAACTCTGCTAAGGGCAGAAGGGAATCGATAAGTGTTGGTTCATGTAACACCTATTAAACATCAATGCTGAGAAAAACGAGGGGGAAGTGCTGGGAAAATCCTCCTGTTTAATCCTTCCCCTTCCTTGTGTCGCTCCAGATCAGTTTTTGTGGAGCAAGAAGCATTATCCAGTTAAAAAAAAACCCTTTTTTTTTTTTAATTGCAGCAAGTGGCAGGGCTGGGAGCAGAACCCAGCCTTGCCCAGGGCTTTGCAGAGCTCTCCTTGAGCCACCAGATAGTGCCTTTTGAGGGCTGAGGTCCGTGTGAGTGATTGAAGGGGCTCCCTCTCCAGTGAATAACTCTTGCCTTTGTGTTTGAACACTTGAGGATCGCTTTGGCTTTCTAAGTATTGGTGCCATTTAGCAGCACAGCACGAGAATCAGGCTGTTAGTGCATTATTTGGGGTGTAAATGGAGTTAAACTCCCGGTTTCAGTTCCTCCAGCCTCTCCCCGCTCCAGGCCTGAGCTGGTCCTGCTGCTCTCCATCCTCTTACTACATTTCCCTCCTTTTTTCCTTCAGCTGTGGTTAGTCAGAAACAAATTAAAAAGACAGGGATCAGAAGATACCAGACTATTTTATTTAAGATATGCATAATTTAAGCATCCCTTTTATTGTTACTAACATTTTGCTGCTGTGGGCAAGATAAGACACAGGAGGAAGCCAAGTATTTTGCAAAATATCTGGCAGAGAAATTCCTACCTGTGAACTATTCCTGTGTGTCAGAGCCCAGCGAAGCCCCCTCAGAAATACCGAACGTTTTAATAATTCTCTGAACTTTTAAAGCAGCAATAAACACGGGGCGAGCTTTCAAATATCTCCCCGAGAAGCCGAGAAACAAAAATCCCATTTTACAGATGGGTAAGCAAGTAGAGAGAGACGTTAAATGATTTCCTGCAGGACACACACTCATCACCAGGAAGATGGTATTAGAGTTGCAACAAATCCTGGTTTCTTGGCATCCTCCACGACTGTCCTCCACCCTCCACAGCCCAATACACAAAATCAAGTTTTTGGAGCAGATCAGAGCAGATCAAGGGCCTCAAAAGCAGAGCACACGCTCTGCAAGGTTGTTGCCCCGACAGGGGATGAAGTTAATTTGTTGTCAGCCGAGCCTTTTTGTTTTAACAGGTACGGCTTTAAATAGGCTTTAGCACGGAGTAATTGTGCAAACGCTTTCAGCACCTGCAGGACTGTGGATATGGGTCTCCTGGTGAACTGTAAAGTCTGAAAGGACTGAACCTCTACGCAAAGCTCTTCCTGCAGCAGCTGATGCTCTCCCCTCCTTTACCAACTGCCTGCTCCCTCAAAGGCTCTAGGAACTTGGGTACCCCTCAGCGTCGCTGATTTGGAGTCCAGCTTTAACTGGAACCAACAAAAGGACTTGGAATTACGAATTTAAAGTCACAGGATTCAGATCAAGTTAACGAAGTCAAAAGTAAATTAAGAAGCTCGAAATTAAATCGCCAAACATGTAAATCAAATTAATAATTTAAAGGGAATTGAAATTTAATTGATGTTAACAAGCTGGTTTGAAAATTAAGCTGAAGCAGACAGACAAACACCCAGCCATTTACTTAAATTTCCATGCATAGACCAAGTAAAAGAGAATACAAAATACACTTTCAAATTTCTGTATTAGAGCCACAAAATTAGGAGTATCAGCCTTTATCAGTCTGCACCTGTGAGGTACAGTTACCACCACTCACAAATGCATCTTTAAAAGATGCCCTGTGATGTGTAATTTATTTTTTTTTTTAATGTAGCAATTAAAAAAAAAAAAATAGGCGAATGATACTCAACCAAATCCGGCAAATTCAAACTGGCACCTGGAAAAAACATCCTTGTGATACATCAGAGGGCTCATTTGTACCCGGTGTGCAGCTGCCCAGGGCTGGAATGAGCCTTGAGGTCTGGGAAGTTGTGCTAATGACATGTAAAAGTGGCGTTAGGAAAGGGCAGGTCCATTTTTATCCCTGCACTTACATTGATATAGTGACTCCTCGGAGCTGGGACATGAATCTTCGGGTGTAGCAGCAGCTTGAGCCTGGAGCTGTCGGGTTTTATTCACATTTTCAGCCCTGCCAAAGGGCTTGGACCTGCCAAAATTGCAGCTCCCGTCTGGGATATGCACCGAGGTCCTGGGCAGAGCTGGATCCAGGGGAGTGGGGTTTGAGGGGTGAAGGAAGGGGAGGAAATCCAGCCCTTTGCTCCTTGCTGAGGCTGTAACACAGGGAAGCTGCTGTGCTGCTGGTTGGATTGATTTCTCCCTCTTCTCCAAGTCTCCTCGGGCTCTGAGCATTCCAGGGCAAAAAAAAAAACACCCCTCATTCTCTGTGTTCATACACAAGGGACAAAGGCTGAGTTCAGCCCTTGTAAATGCTACTCACAGGTTACTGGTGTGAGTAATAAAACCAGAGTTAAAATAACTAAATGGAAAGGAGAGGTGTGGGGTGTGGGGGGAAAGGGGGAAGCAAATCCGTTCCGTGAACATCCTCATCTTAAAAGAATAAACTCCCACCGCTTCCAGCCCTGGAAGTGCCCAAGGCCGGGTTGGATGGGGCTTGGAGCAACCTGGGCTAGTGGGAGGTGTCCCTGCCCATGGCTGGGGGTGGGATGGGATGAGCTTTGGGATCCCTGGCGTCCCGAACCATTCCAGAATTCCACGGTCGCTCACCCATCCCGCTGCCCACACCAGGCACAGCCCCGCTCTGGAGAATCCCATTTAAATCAGGAAGCCAAAGGAACGAGCTAAAGGAGGTCAGATCCACACCGACGGGGTGTTAACAGGGCGCCTGACAGCGCTGGGATGTGGTTTCCGCCGCTGTGGCTTTGCCAAAATTTAGGGCAACCTGTTGTCTAAAGTTAAAAGAGCATTTGTAAACACGGAGTAGTTTTAATGCAGCGGCTGCTGATGCCGGGCAGCGTTTACTATAAACTGAACTTTACAAGAAGAATTATTCTCAGCAGAAAACTAAACAGCTCCTCCACAGGAGTCAAGATCTACGCTGCATCCCTCCACAAACAGTTTCAGCAGCTTGTTTTTAGCCCTCAGAAGTCAGAATCGGGATCATAAACTAGATTTTTGCCCAGGACGAAACGTTTTTCACCCCGCGTTTTTAAATGCCTAAATAACAGAAATGACAGTTCTCCGCTTTGGGGTAGCAAAGGCCTCGTGACCTGTAGGATATGGATTTTTGAGAGGTATTTAAGCTGCACTATTGGTGTATCCCGAGGGAAAAGCTGGAGAGACTGAAAACAAAAAACTCCCTGTATTTATATCTGATTTCAAGCAAGGCTCTACCATCATTTCAGTTTCTGGCTTCTGGGCATGGAGAATAAGGCAAAGCCTTCTTTTGCTTCCCACGGAATGCTTTACATATTGATCGTGCTTTTATTATCGCCCAAATCCACGTATTTCTGAGCTCTCCGGGCTTCCCGAGGTGAATCTCCCATTCCTTCGTTGGGAAATAACATTCAGATGTCTGCTTAAGGAAAAAAAAAGAGAATTTTTTGCTCATCCAGGCATCCTGGGCCCTCTCGTGGCTGTTGGGGAGAGGACACGAAGGAATTTTCCTTTCTGGAAGTTCCCACTTGTGCAGAAAACTCCAGCACTTTTCTCATCGGGTCCTACGGGTCTGAAATACCTTAACTTCAAACTGCTCTGAACCACAACATTTAGTTTCAGATCCAAATTTACTTGGAATTTGGGGGTATTTGAATTACATACATATTTTTTTTCAAGATAATCACCAGTAAGAGACGACTTCACTTCTAATATTTTTTTTTC
This sequence comes from Cephalopterus ornatus, assembly GCA_013396775.1. Classification (NCBI taxonomy): domain Eukaryota; kingdom Metazoa; phylum Chordata; class Aves; order Passeriformes; family Cotingidae; genus Cephalopterus; species Cephalopterus ornatus. The sequence continues at coordinate 32,587 of VZRE01003345.1, read as the reverse complement.
CTCCCATTAAAACAGTTTAACACATTAAAAGTTAAGCCCCTAAAAGCAGATGAAGCATAAATCTTCTCGTGATAAAAATGGCTTGTAATTATTCTATATGGCAGTTAATTCAGAGAGAGGTCAAAAAAAACCCCACTCCAAGCCTAATTAAGAAAAAGAAATTACAGATAAACAGATGGTTCTAAGTGACAATGGACCCAAAGAGGTTACAAAAAATCATCGTGAAACCAAATTGTTTAGTCAAGGTTAATGAAAGTTGGGATATAGTGGCACACACATGAGGAAACAGATCAGATTAAGTGAGCACTTACAGAGATAAAGGTTGTAAAATGCTGGTTATTTCAATCTTGTAAGAATCCCTTGGGTTTAGCACCGTCTTCAATTGGCTTTAAAATGCTTGTCATGCATTTTGCATAAGGAATGTTTCAATCAGACTCGGAACGGAACGGCTCGAAAGCGAAGGGTAAAGAAAATCCACCTCGAAGCTGCCACTTGGTTTGCGACCAAGGAACTGTGTTACAGCTGGGTTTGGTGGGAAGAGGGAAAAAACCTGCTTTTTCCACCTCCCCCCCCCCAAAAAATGTACTTCTGGAGCATCTGTAAAGAGAGAGGCTCCACTTTTCCCTCGCTGTCACCATTATTTTATGACAACCAAACCATTAGTGTTCATACCAGCTACGTTTTGATGGGAAATTTAATGTTAATTATGCAAGACATATAAAGACTTCCATTGCAGGCAGTAAACCCCAGTATTTTCTGAACCTGACAGCATGGGCTAGAACAGCATAATCACCACTCAGATTGTAGGTATAAATGAGCCACTCACCTCTGAACTTGATTAAAATGGATTTTTCCTGCCTCTTCTCCTTTATTGGGAATGCTTCAGTCACACGGATGGGTGTTATTTTAGTGATTCCATGAAGATGCTGTGGCCTCTCAGATTTCATTGCTGTAATTTATGAGGTATTAACTTGCTGAGGGTTTGTTTCTGACCTTGACTTCCAAATTACAAGAAAAGCAAGTGCCCAGTAGGAAAGAAACACATCCCCACTGCACCCCAGCTCCTGGGGGAGCGTTTAATAACCACTGAGCTTATGCCTAAAACTTGTAAGCTTAAAAAAAAAACCACCCAAAAACTAAAACTCCAGCAATTTACTGCTGCAGGTGATCAATTTGCTGCAGTACAGTGGTGCACAAACCCTGTTTGGGTGAGTTTAAGTGCAGATTTTGGGTTTAAATTCTCTTTGTACTCTCAGATTCAATCCTGGGAATGATTTTATTCTCAATACCAGGCACAATTGGAAAAGGGTTAAACTGTTTAATAGAGCATTTTCTATCAACTGTGTATTTCTAGCTATTGGGAAGAGGCAGATTTTGATTTTGAAGTGCAAAAAAACAAAAAAAGAAAAAAAAAATCCATCTGTTGCATACGAATGTCATCAATAATGATGTATTTGGAGCAGGCAGCTCCTGGACACAGGAACGGCAGGATCAGGAAATGCCAAAAGGCACATTTTTCTTGGCCTAAGAAACTGTCTTGGAGCCAGTTCCTCCCAGTGTGCAACTCCAGAGTGCTCAAGGCAAGGTGTGTGTGTGGGGGTAAGGAGCGAGCTCCAAATCTGATTTAACGGCTTGGAAAGAAAAAGCAAAAACAAACCACAGGTTTGTTCTCCTTGAGCACTTCCGAGGGAACAGGTTGGAGTTCACCGCTCTCCTGCTCGGAAGGTGGGATCTCCAGCTCCATTTCCAGAGGACATTCCAGTCCAAGCAGGGATGTTTCGGGTTTTTTTTCTCCTTTCTGGAAGTTATTTGCTGAAGGCAGCCTGAGTTCAAGCCACGCTTTTAAGCCTTCCCTTCCCCACCACCACAAAAATATGCTAAGGAAGAGGAGCCAGTTCATCTTGGCACAGTTATGGAATGAATTCTGTGTGTAAAGGAGCTTTTTTGTTAAATATTAAAATCACACACTGCTTTCCGCTCTACTTAGACCTTTTAGTGAGGATAAACCCAGAGGTACCCAAAGCCATCACACACAAGTCCTGCCCTTCCATTACCTTTGCTTCCCAGACTTAGGCTGGCTGGAAAAACTTCTGGATACTCAAGTCTTATTTTGACAGGTCTCTCTGGAGTATTTATTCCTCAGTAACATCTCACAATTGACTGCAAAAAGCAACTGAAAAGCCCCCAAAATACCCTGGGTGACCCTTTTGCCCGGTTTCGTGTTCTCAGTTCCCCATACATTAAATCCTGCAACTACAATTTACGACGAGCCATTAAGATATTTTCCCCGTTTCAGGCATTTCAATATTTAAACACCCAGGGGCTGGCTGGCGGAAGATTTGATGCTTTGAATTCTCTCTCCTTCCCCTTGTCCTCAGGGCAGGCTGGTGCCTGCAAATCCTTTCCCCTTTCCTGGAGGGACGTTTGTATTTGAGCTGAGGAGGGTCTTGGGGAGGTCACGAGAGGATCTGTTCCAACTGAAAACTCATCTCTGTAATGGATTTTGACTGGGAAGTGATCTCTGGCTTGGGAACAGTAATAAAATAATAATAATAAAGTGTCCTTAGGGAACTGGGAGGTTCAAGGCAGTGCCTGCAGCAGGGTCATGGGACAGTTCAAGTTGGGAACTTCCCGGTACCTGAGAAAGATTTCACCTGGAGGTTTAACGCAGTCCGAGAACACCCACGTCAGGAGCCAAAGCAAAGAGGGAAAACCCAGCTCATTTACCCCAAAATCAGACTCCCGGGAAAACATTTTACAACAGGAGCCGCGGCTGCTGAGAGAAATGGGCAGAAACACTGAAAACAAGGGAATACTTGGGTTTTTTTTAATTTTTATCTAGGCAAGGACAACGCTTAAACCTCTAGATTGTCCACCCTGGCCTTGCTTTTGCAGTGAGAATGGCTGGAAAGAAAGAGGCTAAGCTTACAGACTCCTGCAATCCTCAAGAAATTCAAATTTACCTGGTTTTCCTCTTTTTTTTTACAGCCCACGGACAGGGGAACTTGCTAAGTTTATACATGAACACAGAAAAACGTCTGTTCTTCCTTCTGTTTTGCTGAAGCTCCGTTGCAGAAGAGACTTACCTGGAATGACAGGGTGCTCTTTAAACAAAACCTGTTCTTTATACTTCTAAATCAGGTCAGTTAAAAAGGCAAAAAATTAAAAACAAAACAAAAAAAAAAAAAACCCCAAAAAAATAATTATCTCTTTTTATCTGCAAGAAAATGTTTATTCTTTGTAAACCCCACAGAAAAAAAAAAAAGAATGCAGCCAAGACCAAGTATTGAACGAAAACTTGTGCCCGAGTGGGCAGCAAAATGGGGGAACTTCAACACAAAAAGTCAGGGACAGTATTTTCATGTTTTGCACAAAGATGAAAAACCTATGACATTTCTGAGTAACACTTTCATGGTGACAATTACACAGGATGATTCAAAAATGCAAATGACAGCAACATGCACACCTGGCTAAAGCTAGAAATCGTATCCCAAAGGAATTATCTGTGATCAAAAGGATGTAACTTTAATGCTTCTATTGACTTGCTCGTCCTACTTCTTTTTTGTTTGTTTTCCCCCCGTGAGGCAACGTGCCAATTAACACCATAATTTAAAAAAAACCCCAAAAATAAAATCTTTTCAGAAGAACTTTCTCCTTCCAGAGTCCACTGCATGTTTGCAAAATCCTAATGTTGGGTTTGTTTTACTGCTGTTTTTCCCCACACAATTTGGCTTCCCACCCCTCCAACTCCCCCCTCCCCAAAAGCTCTGAAACACTTCAGAAGTTGCCAGTGCAAACACTTTCCATCAACGCATAATATATGTTTTTTAACTTAAACCTCTGTGCAATTTATGAGTTTCCTTTAAAACTCATCAGGAGAAAAAAAACCCAACCAACCAAAAAAAAAAAAGAAAAAAACAAACCCAAAAAAACCAAAACAACAACTCCTTGGCACGACAGCTGAAAAAAAAAAACATTCAGCTCCATTTAAACTGTCAAACACAAGGTGATATATCAAGTGTAAATCACAGTTGAGGAAAATAAAAAATAATAATAAAAAAAAAAAAACCCAGAACTGCAGGTTTTATTAGCCAGCTTTTACAGTCTCTTGTATACAGTACATTGCACAGCTCCACCTTCACGTTAACGCTTCTGGATTAATATTGTGCCTTCCACGATGCAGAATAATCAAGGCAAGTTACAGAACACTGCTGAGTTTATATCAAAATAAACAGAAGATGTAACCCTGGTTTATAATGAACATCCAAATTACCATGTACAATTTGCAGTAGACTCTGTAATGAGCTTGATATATAAAGATAGATGACAGTGAAGGGGGAAAAAATAGTTTAAACTATCAAGTTTCCTCTTGAAATGTCTTTTCCCAAGGCACTGTGAACGAGACTGTTAGCAATTCTCAATGACTAAAAACACCAATGGGAATATAAATATTTCACACAACAACCACCGTCACATCATCATCTATTCTCTTACTCCTTCCCTTAAACAACGCCCCTGAAATTTGTTTGGTCCTTGGAGGGGGTAAATCAAATTATCTTCTGCAACATCACGTATTTTCATTTAACACATCTATAAATCAAAGCTTTGTTAGATTATTTAACCCTTTCCCTGGAAAAAAAAACTAAGGATTTTTTTCTTTTTCCCTCACTATTTCTGAACGAATCGGCAAATTCATTTTGATTATTAAACGAAAAAGAAGAAAGGGTTCAAAATCAAGCAAAGCCCTGTATTTTTTCAAGAGGAAACCATGCAAGAGTACATAAAAAGGCAAAATTGGCTACTTGAAAACCAAGAATTGTTTTTAATGCATTGGCCAAGGAAAATAAATTGCAAAGTTCTGTGAGGTTTTTCTAAAAATTTACAAGAAAAACTGATGGGCGGTTCTAGTCAATCCAGATGTTCTTTTATCCTGTTTTAAATGACAACAAATACAGCCTCACACAATACGATTTCATCTTGACTGCAAGAGACACTCCTGTGGGATGCCTTCAGCATGACAAAAAATTACTGGGCCAAAAA
>VZRE01003345.1:0-27513 GCA_013396775.1 Cephalopterus ornatus | reverse complement strand
AAAAAAGAGAGAGAGAGAGAGAAAATTGGCATTCATTTCTTCAAGGGCTGATAAACAGAGGCATTGGGATCGAGTCCGGAAGGGCTGGTCTCCACAAATTTGGAAGAGTAATGTGGGGAAACAGGACTCAGAGTGCTGGTGGCTGCAGTGTACGTTATGCTGGGCATTACTGCCATAACTTCTGCAATCTTCTGTTTTAGGTCCTTGATTTCCTGATCTTTTTGAATGATTTGCCCTGAAAGCAGCAAATTAACATCACTTAGAACCAGCGGCGTTTTTTTCACACCCCCCTCACAACCCCCCAAAAAAAAGGTTGAGCTGGTGAAGTGCAACACTCCCAAGGCATCCAGTTCTTGATCGTGGCATCAGGAAAAGCACAACCTGTGTAGCTCCTGGTTGTGCTGAGGAGCTGTGTTTAATTATCCCTAATTACCCCGTAACGTAACTAAACACAGCTCTTCCATTGTGATCTGGCATTGTTTGGATTCACAGCTGCACCACATCCAAGGATTATTTCCACGGCTCAACAATTTCCTGCGCTTTTCCATTCACATTTTCCAAAATCCCCACAAAAGCACAAGTATTTGCTTACTGAATGTGCTGTTTTATCTTCCAAACTGTCTAATTCCCGTCATTTTTCTAACCCCCCCCCCCCCTTTTGTGCACACTCACGACATCGCTGCAGCAATTTAGGAAACTAGGGAAAGAATAACACACCAGTGAGATGAAACAAAACAATTTCTCGCTCTAATCAAATTTTTCCTGCAATCAAACAAACTTCTACAGGGAAATTAAACGGGTGTTAAATCAAAAGGTTATTTAATTTGGCTTCCAAGGTTTGCCCAGCTGCGCAAAGGCCGGGCTGGGCAGGGTTTTGTGCTGGTTTCCTGCTCCCCCTGGTGGCATCGCCACGTTCAAAACAGGTTGGGTTATTCCCCCCTCCAGTTCAGGTTTTATTTACTTCACGAGTCATAAAATATTATTATGAGGATTCAAAAGACAACAACTTAATAGATGGCAACTATTATTTTAGCTCTTAAAAGAGAGAGCTCTTCTAGCTCTTTAGAAGATCTCCAGCTTTATGTAATGGTTTTAAAAAGTAGGAAACAATCATAAATTAACTCGAAACACCCATCTTCGTGTTTACTGTCAGTTTGACAGCTGGGGGGAAGGAGGTCAGATGGCTCAGGCTCACACCCACAAAGCTGTGGAAGATGAAATGCTCAGCGGGGACCCCATATCCCACCCACCCCGAAACATTCCCATGGTTTTTCCCCGCTCTCGCGTTAGATTTAACCCCTCCATTGTTACCTTGGGCAATCTCAAGCTGCCTTTTTGCATCTCCTAAGGCAGAGAACAGATCCAGCTTGATCCTGGTCTCTGCACTCAGGCTGTTCTCTAAGTGCTGTGTTTTATCCTGCATGGCTGAAAGTGCTGACATTAACACCTCCGTATCCTTCTCGTTTTCCTTGTACTTCCGCAGCTCCTGCAGGAATAATTAGGACAAATGTTATCCTCGCTCCCTTTTTACACACGAGAGAGAGAGAGAGGCTGAGGAGAAGCCTTTTGCCTTCCCCACAGCAGGCCTGGTATTAATACTGTAAAATTAAAATGCTGGTTAATTAAGGACACTGTAATATTACCTCCAGTAATTGCACGTGGCCATCAAACAAGTGATTAAAGCCATAATGAACGAGGCATAATTACAGTGCAGTGAGCACCATTTACTCTGTTCCTCGCCCTCCATCATTCACAGGCAGACCCCCTCCACCCAAAACCCAAAACTCGCTTCCAAGTGCCAGCTGAGCCTGCCACACAGCCCTCTCTCAGCCGAGGGGATGTGGGACGTGGAAACACTTCCCACGAGCGAAACGGCTGGAATCACAGACTCAGAAAGGCTGGGAAAGACAATTAATAGCACCCAGTCCAACTGTCAAGCCAAGCACCACCACGTTCACCGGGAAACCACGTCCTCAAGCGCCACGTCCGCGTGGTTTCTGAACACTTCCAGGGGTGGGGACTCGACTGCACGCAAAAATGTTCTACTCTTTTCAGTGAAGAAACAATAATGCCAAGGGGGAAGTATTAACGCCCGCAACCAAAAGCTTCTCTAACAGTTTGAAGGTGCTAATAAGATTTAAAAGCTTAATTACAGCCGGTTTTAGTTGTTTGAAAGCCATGCTCGTCCCCTCCACGGATAAACCGCCCTTGTTTTCAAGGGTTTGGTAAGCCCAGGAACAACAAACAAGTTCACAGTAACTCCAGGTGGATTTTGGAGAGACGTTAAAAATACATACTCGTGCAAATTGGCAGCTGACAGTCCGAGCACATCTTTAGGAACAGGAATAAGGTCAACTCCAACTCACACACTGGAGCTCTCTCACTGTTAACATGCCAGACACCGTCTCTGCTGCATGTCTGCCACAAAGTATTGTCAATATTGATGCACTTTCCTACCCTTCTCCCCCAGAAAAGAAAAAAAAAGCCTGGCCAGTGCTTCAGACTGCACTGAGTAAGCAACCTTTGTGAATTATATAATGATATATAAATAAAACGGTGAATTATATAAATCATGTGAATTAAACAGATTCGTGTCAATAAAATTGTGAATATACAATGACAGAGACCGGCAGCAAGCGCCTTGCACTAGGTAAAAAAATGTTATTGAGGGGTTTATATCCTCAATCTACACAGACCAGTGGGTTTGGGGAGGAAAACTGTGATTTAACCAACTAAATGGCATGGAGCTGAGACGATTAACCTTCCTCATACCCACTTTCTGATAAACCCTGGTGCAAGACGTGCCAGACAAACACCTGAGCAGCACAACTACTGAAGGTGGTGATTGCCACTTATGTAGATCCTTGGGTTTTGGAGGGCTGAAAGCCCTCCTTGTGATGCTGATCTAAAGCCCCTGGTGCTTCTGTCATTACCTGAACTTTGATTTCTAGCTCTCGTATCTGATCTTCTTTCAGCTTTATGTCAATTGTTAACTTCTTGCACTCTGTCTCCAGCTCCCGGATCCGATTCCGTAGAGTTTCAGTACACTCACCCCTGCAGAAAAAAAAAACCACAACCAAAACATGAAAAGAGAAGAAGATGAAATAAGAATAAGGCTGTCATTCCTCAACTGTTTCTACCACGAAAATTAATATAAAAATTGAAGGATAAAAAGAGGAAGCTGATTTTGTTCTTTGCAGCAAAACGGTTTCCCCTCATGGCAACAATGCAGAGAGTTATGCACCAAGTATTGGGAAATTTCGAATATTTATGAAATATGGAGAACAGAAGAGCAGAAATAATTCTTTTTAGATATTTGGAGCACTGCAGATTAAAGTCACCCACCCTCGTGCTGTGCTCCCACCTCTACACCTGTGTGACTACTGAAAATCCCAGTGCTGAGCACTGGCCAGAGCAGGAAAATTCCACAATGTGGGATCTAAACCTGGTATTTTGGCCAATGCCATTGCACAAATCCTTGAGTCACAGTCCCCACGTGGAAGGAGACGTTCCTTTTTTCAAAGCAGACTGACCCGAGCAGGTACAACATCTCTGTCAGCACAGCCAAAGGTACAGCAGACAGTTCAGAGCACTGTGTTCCAAATATGCTCTTAGAGCTTTTTCACCCACGTAACCCACATTACACGGGCAAATGTAATATCTGTAGGCAGCGAGGCTCAGAGATCTCCCAGTCCTCCCCCTGCCTGGACACAAATAAAGCCTTTTTTTTTTTAAAAAAAAGGATCAAATAAACTACTCCAAGAGTGAAAAAGGCCTCCCCAAAGCACAAAGCACCTCGTGGCAGCAGCGAAGGCCACAGCTCGTGCAGCGGTTGCTTCTTCCAGCTTCTTCCTCTTCTTCTCTTCCATTAATTGCTTTTCTACAAAGGTTCGTGCCTCCTGCTCTGCCTTTAGCTTCTTCTCCAACTGGCTGATCATTTGTTTGTCTTTTTGTTTCATCTGTACAGCGTTGTGCAATCTGGAAGGGAACAGGGATGGGATTTCAGGGGGGGATTTTATTTACCACAAATGAAGTGGTCGGTGGTCCCAGATGAGTCTTGGCGGATTTGCTGGCAAGATTTGCCTCGAATTTGGCAAATAATAAATAACAATAACAGCTAAATTGGAATTAAATATAAATATCGAATACACAAATATAAATATTGGCTATACCAAGATAAATATTGATTATAGAATATGATTATATATTATAGAATATAAACATATGGAATATGTAATTGGTAAAGCAAAACATTAACTATAAATAATACAAGTAAGGATAATAGCCAAAGAATTAAATATAAACATTAAATATAAACATTTATTTAATAAATATATCGTGGGTATCTACTATATAAATAATATATAATATATAAATAGATGTAATGAAGATTATATAAATACTAAATATAAATACAATATAAATGCAAATACAATAAAGGATATGAATGATTACTACATTCTGATCATTAATATTAATAGCATTAGCATTTCTTTTTATTAATATTTATATTGATAATTACAGTGGTTACGATGATAATAAAGATGATGCTAATAAGTGTAATGATTATAATTTCTTCCCCTTTTCAGACCTTGGTCATTATTTTTGTTGCTGTTATTTATTATTATTTTTTATGATGATGATGATAATAATAACAATTTTTAAATTTTAATACTTTTAATAATTTTACATTAATGATTTAATTTACATTATTGATTATATTTATATAATAAATTTCATTTAATAAATTCAAATTTAACAATTCTATTTCAATAATTTATTTTAATAATAATTTTTTAATTTTAATAAGTTTCATAATTTTAAGGTAATAATTTATATTCTTGATTGTATTCTGTATAATAATAAATTTAATTTAATAAATTTTAATTTAACAATTCTATTTCAATAATTTATTTTAATAATAATTTTTTAATTTTAATAAGTTTCATAATTTTAAGGTAATAATTTATATTCTTGATTGTATTCTGTGTAACAATAAATTTAATAAATTTAAATGTAACAATTCTATTTCAATAATTATATTTCAACGGAGTTTGCAATTTTAATAATTTTCGTAATTTTAAGATAATAATTTGATTGATATTAATGGTTATATTCTATATAATAATAAATTTAAGTTAATAAATTTAAATTTAAATTTTAATAATAATAATAATAATAATAATAATAATAATTCCCCTTTCCCCAGACCTCCCCCAGCAGGGGCACACGTACTTGTTCTGCAGCAGCTCGTTTTCCTGCCGGAGCTGCCCCATTTCCGAGCGGATCCCCCGCTCTGTGTTGGTCAGGGAACTGATCTGACTGCGCAGCTCCTGCTCGATCTGCCTGCTGGCCTGCAGGTCAGCCTTTAGCTTCTTAATGTCTTGTTCCAACCTAAGAAAAAGGCAGATTTTTTAAAAAAAAAAAAGACAATTTCAACTTGATTTCCGCTTTACCCAAAAGGTTTCTCGGGCACGTTACGTAAACTTCGCACCATCTGCCAGCCCCCCACCCCCCAAACCCTCAGACTTCGAACAATCAGCTCTCAGAAATGATGTGCATCCTTGCTAAAGAATCATGTTTTATATAACCACACATTTTTTTATATATATATATATAGCTCCGTGCACACACACACCTCACAACCTCCCCCAGCAATTCGGTTCCCCCCCGGCACCGCGAAGTTGTAAAGCAAATCCCATGGAATTGTATTTTTCTCTTGGGTCTGAGAAGTTCTAATCGAGGACAGATCCACATATGGAGAAATCTTCCTTTTCTCCACCAGTTCTGAGCCTCGTTTATTAGCTAGAGCTGAGCTCTGGGCCATACTGCTGAATTCTCACCTAAACATGTTGGTATTTTTCTTGTAAGCACACGATGTGAATGTTGAATAATGAGAACGTGGTAAGTCATCCACAGTTCAGGAGTCAGTAAATTTAGTTTTAATTGCTCCTGAACAGAGACCATCTGCTATCCACTCGAATTGTAGCTTTAGAAAGTTCTTGAAGATTCATGTAATCTTATTAATTAAAGGATTTCCAACAAAAACTGGTTAAATAAAACGCACGATTCAGAAGAGAGGCACTCAGCTCACTTTAATTTTCCCCCACATTTTCAAAATAAGGTTATTGATTTTTAGAAGCAAAACACATCACAGGTGACTAATCAACCTTTTTTTAAACTGTGTTATGTACTTATTTAAAGCAAATACACCTCATCCATTCTCACATAACCCTCATTTGTGCCGCCAGTTATTGATTTCGAAGTTTTTAAACGCTCATAAAAGAAGACAGAGATGGTTTTATTTCCTAGGACTCCACAGAATTAGTGGCTGTTGGACATTAAGACTCGGGGAGAATATTCACAAAAGCCAAAAGGAACTGCCCTTATTGACACTCGGCAGTACAGATAAATGGTTATAGCTTTTTGCCTTCCTCATGAAACACTTTTGGGCTTCGCTGCGGGAAAATCTCAGCCTAAAAGGCTACTGAGAGATGGAACAGCACGAGGCACGAGAACATCCTGTGCCAATGAATCAAGAGGTTAAGTGTGGAATCATCAAAGTTATGGAAATTCATAAAAAGTATGTCTGTAATAGGCTAAAACGGCACCAAAGAGGTAAATTAACAGCAAGGAACAGCCTGTAAAGGAGCGTGGCTGGGCTATAACACACTCAAATGCTCAGATCCCACTTGCTGCACTGAGCTGCTTTCTAGTTAGACTTGAACTGCCCTCCTGGTAAGACCAACTCCTTTCAGTGTAGTACAAACCATGGTCAAATGTACCCTTAAAAAGGGGGGGAAAAAATTAAAAAAATCAACTTATACTTGCAGGCAAATAGTAATAGCGCAAAGCAAATACACGTTTCAACTGCAAGTCCAAAAAGAATTCCAACACCTCGCAGTGTGTTGTTCAAAGGAAAGAATTTGCAAACCCAACCAAATATTCCTTCAGGCACACAGCCCAAAAATGGAGCCCCAGCAGCAGGTGTTGTAGGTGTTATCAGGGGTGTGTTGTCACCCTGTTCAGGGTGTTGGGTGAGAGACTGGACACTGGCTGGGTGAAGCCATGAGAGTTCAACTTCATCTTCCAATAAGCAGCAGCTCAGTGTTTTAGAAAGAGCAAAACTTTTTAATTAAAAAGAGAGTAGTAATTAAAGAAGATGTAAGAACCACTCGCAGACTGCTGTGTGCCAACAGCTGATTGGTTTTAACACAGGTTTTCATAAATAGGTGAAAAAAGGGTTGGTGGGACAATGCAAAGGAAAGGACATAAATCCCATTTCACACTGACAAGTGCCCGTACGTAATTTCAATACGCATGTCTACAATAAAGTGATAACTGAAAATAAGACAGCTGTAAACAGCCTTTTCCCTATGGCTCAGACTATGTCAAACTCGCCCAAATAAGATATACCAGGATTTATTTTGGGTAGTTAGTATTCCAGGAAAAGAAGCCCTGATCAGATAAAGGCTGAATAAATCAAGAGGTGCTGGCACAGGACAAGCTGAATTTGTATTTTTGGCAACAGAGTGTTGACATTAGTTCAAGTTTCTGAAGCCATCTGGTCGGTGGCATTCCTGCACCTGAGTGCTCATGGGGCTGCTCCAGACCGTGCTGGAGGAAACCTGCAGGATCCATGGAGAACGTTCAAGTGTGAGCAGACAGGATGCCAGCTTTCCAAACCAGGGGGAAACGGAGGAGGCCACAAAGCCACAGCTTTCCTTCTCGCTCAGCACAGGTTGCAGTGGCCAACCGGAGCCGTGGATATTAAATTTTGTGAGGCTCAAGGCTCAGGGGAGGGGTTGCACATTCCGGAGACATCACTCAAAAGGGGCAGAAGAGAATTAATTAATACAGAGAGAACGAATCTTTTCCAAGTCAGCGCCAGACAAAAACCATTGGAAGTCGATCTATCGATGGCCTTGCTTAGAGCAAAGCTTTAAAGAAAGATTTTAGCAGCTTTTAATTACTCCTTTTCATTATGCTGTAGGTTTTGCTACAGCTTTAAATACCAGAGCAGATGTTTTCTGCAAATTATAGAGCAAATGAATGCTCCTCACTACCTAAAATGAGTGAGGAAGATCATAATCCATCATAATGCAGGGACCAAATGTTTCCTACATGGTTTCTCTCCCAGTCCTGCCACAATTAGGTAGAGATACAACTTCATTAAAAAAGACATGAATTTAGCTTCCCCTCAAAACCACATGGACTACTTTCATTCTCTATCAGGCCACCCACCATTAGGAGAGGCCATTTCTCATACAAGGACATTAAAAACACTCTTTCTAAAATAAAAGCACATCATCCAGTTAAACCAATACAATGCCATCAAAGAAAGTTTCCCTGCTGCCAGCACAGACCAGTGCATGGAGTTTTCCCTCCTCCCCTCTGGAAGAGTCTGTACTGCTGTTGCAATGATAAATGACCTCATAAAGCAGCGTTTTTCAAATTACTGTTATTCTTACTATGATTTCATTTTCTGCTTAAGCCTCTTATTTCCAGGCTTATTGCAAAAAAGTTATTTACAAAGGAGGGGGGAGTAAAGTAAACCTGAGTTCTAGAAGATGCTTCTCTCTATTGCTGCACACACTACAAGTCATTCTGACACAGAACCATTTTTTAAATGAGGGTTTGGTTGCAAATTATGGTGATGTGCTGTTTATACAACTAAGGTTCATTCTTTCTGTTTGCCATTACTCTAAATGCAGATGTACCCATTTTCTTCTCCCAGCACTACCTCATATCGTTCCTAATCTCACTGATGAGGAGAATTAATCAGGAATCACCTCAGAGACTGAGTATTTTTCCAAATGCTTCAGGGAAGATTGATGGATCAGCTTAAAGACAACTCAATTCAGCTTAATGCTCCTAAGTACTGATGTCTGGAGAATAACACACCCCTGGTTGCTCAGTTTACTCATCCAGTTAACTCCATCCCACAACCACCTGGGCAATGGTACAGGAATTAAACACAATTCATATCAAAATTAAAATTTTACGAGACCCAGGAGGCACTCGGATGCTTTTCCAAAGCCCCATTTTTCCCCTTTTGTTGTGCTCTGGCACAAGCATCCCCCTGCAGTGAACCTGCTCCTTTGAAGTGGCCAGTGCGATCCTGCAGCGCTGAGGTTCTGCTGTAAAGGAACACGCTGCTACTTGCAGCCCCTCAGAGCATTTTTTCATTACCAAAAAAGACAGTAATCCACAGAGAGAAAGCCAATATACTTCTTTTTCTCCTGCACAGCATCGATCTAAGCAGCTGGCATTTCAAAAGGTTATTCTGCTCTGGAATAGTCCAAGCAACTGTGTTGACAGCGGCTTGAAAATGGTCTGGAAGAAGGGTTGTCTCCCAGATTTCTAATTTACATCCTCAGTTCTTTCACTTTTCTATTCTGTACTTGCCTTCACCCCCATCCTACTGCAGGAAACCCTGACCATCACCCCACTGCAGCCGAGGGCAGGAAGCCTTCTGGCACATTAATGCCATGTCAGGTGGAGGCGGGGGGTGAGCAAGAAGCAGCATCACGCCTTGGCCACCAACAATGCCATGAAAATGTATAATAATTACCATCACATGGCCATATATTTACATTAAAACCTTCAAAGTCTGTCTTCTGTGGGTAGGAAAATTTTAGGAAAGCAAAATGAGCAGCTTTTGCTTCACAAATACCTTTCTTGGCCCAACCGCCAGAAGATGTCATTGTTATCTCTGAGAATAATTAGTACATAAGACAGCTTGTTTCATCACCTCATGTGCCAAAGGCAAGACCTCTACGGATACAGACACTTCTGCCAAGCTGCACTGCCAGGTTTTTGTGTGGGGGGGTTTTTTTTAAGGGTGTAAAAAGGCAGAGGCAGGTCATGATTATTGCTGTGTAATAAGCAACATATAAAAACATAAATTCTGCAGCAATTACAGCTCGGGCTTGTTCCATGCACTGAGCCCCTAAAGCGTGAACAAAACCTGTTTCACCTCAGAAATTACAGTGAAACGGTAAAAAAAGTGAACTTGTGCTGCACCTGCTGACAAACAAGAGTGAGTGCAAAGGGATACCGAGTTTATCCATGCTCTGGGTACCAAATGGATCCCTCCATTGGCCCAGTTACCACGGGGCTGGGAAATAAGCAGCTCAGATCACAGAGATTCAATTATTAAGTGCTTGACAAACAAACAGCAGATTTCAGCATCCCTCAGAAGGAGATACTCATTTCAACTGTAGGAACAGCAAAACCCCCTGAGATTACTGCCAAGGCTGATCAGCAGGGACAGAGCCTCTTGAATCCCTGAGCTCTCGCTACCAGAATGACAGTAACACAACATAATATTCACTGAAATACCCTCTCCAGAAAACAAAAACACTCAGACACCAACCATCTACCAGTCAGAACAAAAAACAAAAGCTCAGCTTCAAGTAAGAGTGATATTATATATATAAATATATACAAAACTTCATTAGCAGCACCCTTTCATATATAAATGTCACATCGAGTATTTAAAAGTCAACAACCCTGCAAGACTCTTGTTCTCAATACCCCCATTTTTTACTGTCTGCGGCCCTGTTATTCCCAATTGCCCAGCGGCCATAAGGCATATTTTACATTTAATACTGGTTAGTCAGCTCAGGGAAATCATTTGTGAACACAAAAGGAAAGCAGCTTGGCTTTGACATCCTGCTGCGAGTCTGCTGGACATGAGGTTATAAAAAGCATCTTTATTTGGAAGCTGAGCAGATCTGATCTGAAAGTCGGACACAAATGCAGGACTTCGCTCAGCCCTTTTCAGGGTACAGAACTGATGCAGCCTAAAAGTTTAATAACAGGAATGAGTAATACTACTGGAAGTGGAAAAGATGATGAACAAATGCCTCACACTCCAGGGACAGGATAATTGACAGGGTTAAGAGAAAAACAACCATGAATTTTTAAATTTAAGTGCATTCCATCCCATCCAATTTGCCAGTTAGGTTTATACTTCCATCGGTGTAGGAGCTACACGCTCAGTCTGAATAGAAACAAGGCTTCATGAATGCTTTCAGTCATCCCTGTTTGGAACAAACTGGGAGCACAGGACGCTGCTGTTCCCAGTGCTCCTGGCTTGCCTGCTCTGGGAAATCAGGGTACACTAAGCAGAGACACGAATTTGTAGCACAACAGCCACATCACACCCACACATCCCATAAAAACACTTGACAAACAAAAGACTGAGGTAGTTTAATTCGCTTTCAGGGTAAGGCTACGCTGCAGAAAGGCAACTGTGTACTCTGTCCTCACCCAGTGAGTTCCAGGAGCTGGAATTCTCTACAAGGACACCATCCAGTTTATTGTTATACTCACTTTTGCATTAGAAAACCCACTCTGGACAATTAGTGACCACCCGGTCTAAGCTCACGTTGGAGCATATAAAGATTTCCACACGTAATTTAAATTTTAAACGTACAAGGTTTAAATCTCCTTCCTTGTCCCAGCTGCATGGGACAAAATTCTTACCCTGGCAGGTCATTCTATAAAGCCCTTCCCTTCTCTTTTCTCAAGACTTAGGAATGATATTTGGAGCTGCAGCAAACTGAACTGACCTGTTCTCTTTCTTCAGTGAGCAAACAAGCCACATAAAGAGTACTGAAAGATGGGAAGACACAAACCCAGCAGTCCTGTAACATGGGTATTTAGGTGCAGCTTTGCTGAAGGCAGAGCCATCTGCATCCCACTAATCTTGGCTGAATTTGATTCACAGGTTGGATTGATTACCTGGTTTCTTATTTGCTTCACTCAAGTTTCTCTACAGACATTAGGTATCAATTAGTCTGAGTATTTAATTGGCAGCAGTCTGTCCATCAGTGGCAGCGTGATTATCAAAGGAGAATATAATATTTTCACTGATTGTATTCCCATGGCACAAAGCCCCAGGGACAGACCAGAGTCAAAAGTCCAATTATCAAAAGGTACCTGGCAAGGGAAAACAAACCTGGAGCTGCCAATCAGGTTGGGCACCAAGGATTTGTTGGCCAAAGAGTGTTGGAGAGGAATAAGAGAGGCACAAGGCAGGTGGAAAATGGTGGGAAAGTGCATAATTGTGCAACAGTTTTGTTCTAGACATCTCTCCATCCCATTGTGAACAGTCACACCCCACCTCTTTCTTACCAGTGCTGTTCTGGTAACATATGACAACACCATATGTCTCAGGATATGCTGCAAATACTGAGCTGCACCTCAGAAATTCATCTTCCTTTCAACTTCAGATGAGCAGATGTAAAGATGTGACTTTTCCCATGTTTACAGTTCACAAGGCAGCTAAATTAAATCCCTGTGACCTGTTCCTCAAGCAACAAGGCAGCGAGAGCCTGAGCTCAGCCCCGCAAGGAGCTACCCCATGACTGACTCTTTGCCTCTCTGCTTGTGAATTGAAGATTAAAACAAAAGCCAGGCATTTCAAAGGAAAAAAAAAACCAAAAAAACTAAGACAAAACACCTGTTCAGGCACAATCAAACCCCACTGGATTCTCTAGAGAGTTAAAGGTCACTCCATGGAGAGTTGTTAAGGAACAGATGATTTTCCATATTTCTCTCATGTCTTCTATCAGTAAATCAGAGCTACTTCTTGTGCCCCACAACACCCCTGTGAGGTAGGGGAGCACCCTATTCTGAGGTAGAAAGGAAGCAATTTGCTCAAGGCTGCATATCAAACAAAAAAATCAGGAGCAGAACCCAAAAGGCCCAAAAGCTTCTAGAGATCTTAATCCATCACTAAACAATTCTGTTTCGGGAGATGGTGAATTACATTTTTCTAAGCCAAAAAAAAAAGAGAAAAAAAAAATTAAAAATCTGATGTACTGAAAATGCAGGGGGGATAAAACAGGCATTACACAATGCTCAGATCAAACTTACCTTACCAGTGCATCTGGTTTGCTTAGCTGGTTATTAGGAATACAATTTTCCATTAAGTCCTTATGTGTGCTCGGGCTCTTGCTGGCACATTTCTGTTTTTTCTCATTTTTAGTGGACGAGGAGGGGATGCTCCCATTAGTTGCACTGTGACTGCGAGGCGAGGAGTTCACAACTCCACTGACATTTTTGTAATTTTTGGACGAGGCAGTGCATGAGTCCTCTTTTAAGAGGTTTTCTGTACTTCCTACAAGATCATTATTTAATCTTTTACTATTGATATGGTTTTCCATATATTCAATTTCTTGTATTTTAGAGTCTACAGGTTGCAAAATATTGTTATTTATCCCAAGGTTGTGTTTCTTCGCATCCTTGTCCTTTTCTTTCCCTTTTTCTCTATATTCTAGCTCTGGCAACGTTGCAGATATTTTTTTATTGGCTGGAATGCCTCCATTGTGCTGCAGAAGTATTGAGGAATCCATATCGGATAATCCTTTGGCTGCTGCAACACCAAAGTGAAGAGAAAAAAAAAAAATAGACTCAGTTCATTAAATCAATCAATACTGTGACACAGAAAGAAAAATCATTATGTACATGTCAATCATTTCTGCAGAAAACAATAATTACTGGCGACTATCTAGGAAAGAAAATCTCAAGTCACGTGGTATTTTAAGACTTTTTTTTCTTTGCTACAGGCAGGAAACAGTAACCAAGGGATTAAATAATAAATAGTAGTGCTTCACAGAACACTGCCCGACCAGATTAATGCAGTTGCTAATAAAGAACTCAGCAGAGGGGACATAATTCACTTCTCCTGTCATATTAGCCACTGCCAAAGTTATTTTATTTTTGGCTCTTCCTAAGTTCACTGCACTTCCAGCAAAGCAACACGGGCTGAAGCAGCTCCTCCTTAGCACGTCTGGTGTTTGTCTTTTCTTTAAAGAGCAGAAAATAGAAAACACATTAAGTAAGAAGTGTAACTTGCCTTCCTCTGCCTCCCTCTCTTGCCTTTGCAGCATCTGCTGCTCTGGGGGCAGTGCTTGCTGCAGGAGCTGCATGTAGAACTCGTTCTCCTTCTGCACTTCTTTCTGTTTTCTTAAACGCATTTTGTAGCTGACGTAACTTTTAAAGCCAAAGCCCAAAGTCACAACAGGGTAGCCAATACTAAAGGGGGGGAAAAAAAAAAAAAGGGCAATTATTACTCAAACTTGTAAGCAAAACAGCAAATTAATAAGTGATGTAGCCGTGGATGCATCTGGATTACAACTTGTCACGGACAGTGATACATAAAATGGTTTCTGAGGTACTACAATAAAGCTGCAGTTCAAAAATGTAGGCAGCTCTTTATCAAGATAAAATGACAGTTCGTCACAGACAGCAATTAACTGTAGCACAGATTAAAGGATTACAACGATGCAGTTGCACCAGGCATAGCAAAACCAGCTCTGAGACCAGCACCAGACTAGAATTACACATCTTTTAAGGAAATAACAGCAAATACAGCAGAGGATCCCAAGTTTTGTTTCTAAAGGGCTGGGTAATGTGCAAGACATTAAACTGGGAGATACTTTAACAACATTCATCCAGAACAGGGAAAGGAAAACTCATCCTTAGCCCCATCCTTTCACACACCGAAGGTAAGAGCAGATCCCTTTTCCACCACTCTTCAAAGCTGAGACAAAACAAGGTTCTCCAAAACACCTCCTCTGCAAGAGGCCTGGTGGCTCTTTCTGAGGAACAGGAGCTGGAGAAGCTGCTGGAAGACAGAACTTTGGGGCTACGACACTCCTGGGGGCACCAAGGCTGTGACCACCCACCCCTGGCACAGCTAAAGGGGACCACGGAGGCAAATTAAAAACCATCTTTTGTGGGCAAGAAACAGTCTTTGGAGATTCCCCGTTTAGGAGACTGACCTTGAAGCTGGAGGCAAAAACCATCTAATCCCTGAACTTAGTTCTTCCACTCCTCTCACTGACAGGTAAGACATGAAGAATTTCACTTCCAGCCAGGCTTGGCTGTTCTGTTTTTTGATGGGAATGACAGAACTTTGGAATCGTATCTTTTGCATATCAGCTTCATCACAGAGGATTTAAACGTTCTTATGGCTTGTGACAACTGCACCAACACAGAATGCTAACAAATCATGCAGGGTATCTATTAACAGAGGTGCTCCATCAAGGAGCAAACATAAATAAATAAAAATAAACACACGTCTGGCAAGAATTTTACCAAAGCACAGTCGTGTTTTAGACATCATGGGAAAACTCAGATGACTATTAACCATTAAAATCTTCTCGTTCTTTGCTCAGTCACAGCCCTGTGCAAATTGTATTCCTAAGTGAGCTGCCAGGATCATTTGCATCTGCATCTGACATTATCTCTGCCAATGCCTCTTTTGTAATGCCGTGTAAAACCAGCTGTGGCTGCAGCTCCCAAACTCTGATGACAAGCTCAAATGTTTGCATCCAATTCAGCAGCAGAAGGACCTTCCTTCGCAGCTCCTGAAGTGCTTTTGTAACCTATTATAGAATGTAATTGGTGTTTGAAGGGATCTGCTGCGCACTGGAGACAATAAAAATTAAAATGACAGATGTCTAATTTATGGGAGGAGTATCATAGGGAACTGGACCAAAGGATTCCAGGAAAAACAGGACACATTTTAAATGTGGATCAGTGCATGCTACACAAAAAACTGTGGGATAAAAGTGCATTTCTTCCAGAGGTGGATACTCTGCAGTTAAGGCTTTTTCCCTGAAATCACTCTTCTCACTTTCGAAGAAGAGTTGTGATAAATAGTGTTTGGGTTTTTTTCTGTTTTGTTTTCTGTCATGATTTTCAACACGAAGCTTATTCACAGCTTCTGGTGCATTATTAAATCAGACACTCATGAGAACCTTTCTCAGGGAAAGAGAAGAGAGCCTTGTCACAGAGAAAAGAAGATTTCCATAACAATTTCATAAATTATCAGGGAAACCTATTTCTTTTGTAACTTTTATCATGCATTCACTATGTGAATGCAAACTTTGTAAAGTGATGGCAAGAATTTTCAAGAAATGCTTGGAAAATCCATGCTACAAGTTCCCTACAGCTCACAAACGCTGTATCCTCAGAAGGGTTACCCTGGGTTCACGTTTACATACATTTCTCATGGAATATTTAATGACAGTTGAACGAGGGGAGAACTGAACAGCCAGACCCTGAACCAAAATAAAAATAACCCTGAGAGTTAATTTTCCTGGGGAAGTAAAGGTTAGTAAGGAGAAAAAAAGACCCACTTACCAGTGTGCTGCAAATGGACGACAAAGGTCTACATGGAAATTTTTTAAATCTTTAAATCTAATGGCTGCTTCAATATAAACAAAAAGTATCCACAGTGATACTGTTGGTAAGCACACCCCCCTCTCTATTGAGAGAGAAAAAAAAGGAGAGAGAAACACCTTAGTAACACATTACAAGCTGCAAATATTTTAAAGTTGTTTTTAAAACATTCCGAAAGTCAAGGGAAATTTTCAGACAGATATATAGGGAACTTTAAGGGTTTTTTCCTTCAGAATAAAGTACCTAGGCCATCTCTATTTCAGACCAACGTAAACTTTTCACTCCTTATCTTGTTTTATTACTTTTATAAGGCCTCAGTGAAAAATAACAGATGCACAGCTAATGAAATAGGTTGGCACAAGGAACACAAGTGGAAGAAGATGAGGTAATGGTACAGCTTATGATCTTTGAGTCAGAAGTGGTGAGCTTGGACTCCTTTCTCACTCCAAGTTGGGTATATCTGAGTTAGCAGCAGCGAGCAAATCAGCTGAGAAAACAGTGAGTAAGCCCAGCACTGGTTACTCCATATACAGTCATGCAGAGAACACTCTGCAACTCCAAACTCTCCATCAGGGAACGCTTGGGACACCGGAGTCACTTATCCCTCCAGCACCAGTGGGGAGAATGTAAAAGAGGAGTCAAGCAAAACCAAGGTCCTAAAGCTCTTGGCCAGTGGAAAATGCCACTGCTGCTGCAGATTTCCACAGACCAACAGCAGTTATGAGCTTCAGAAAAATAATCCCAGAATGGTTTAGGTTGGGAAGGGACCTCAAAGATCACTTTGTTCCACCCCCTGGCATGGGCAGGGACACCTCCCACTAGCCCAGGTTGCTCCAAGCTGGCCTTGGGCACTTCCAGGGATGGGGCAGCCACAGCTTCTCTGGGCAAACCTGTGCCAGGGCCTGCCCGCCCTCACAGCCGGGAATTCCTTCCCAATGTTCTGCCACTCCAGGCTCTTGTAAATAAACCAAGTTCTTGATTACATCCTGACATCAACATGCTGTGTGTTGGTTTGCAAACAGGTCTCAAATTTGGAACTGAAAAAAAGCATCATCTGAGGCCCTGAAACCTTCAGAAAGGAAAAACCCGTGGGACAAATTGTCAGCTTGAAGGGACTCAGCGTTTCAGCAGCGTGCACACACAGTCATAGAATGCTTTGGGTTGGAAAGGACCCTAAAGATTCCACCTAAAAAGATCATAACTTAAAAAGAGCAAGTTCCCATCGACTTTAAATGAGCATTTAAAAAGAATAATTCCTAGCACTGTCACGAATTAAGCAATGTCAACAGCAATAGTTAAAACTGGCCCATCAGGTTTACCCTTTAGGGTTTCTAAAGCATCAACCCTGAACAACTTCAGATAACGCTTTAACACATTAATACAATGCTAAAAATAACTCCAGATTCTCCACGTATTTGAAATTGGGCAGCAACTGGTTCACAGTATCTTCCATTAGCTCCCACACTGCCATTATTAGAAATGACTGAGTTGTCAGAAAGCTGACTGAGAAATGATCCACAGCACCCTGCAAACTCCTGGGATCTCATGGCAAGTCTAACAGGAAATATTACAAAAGCCTCAAATCCCAAGAATTTGGGTAGTGAAAAGCTGCCTCTAAAAAATACAAATTTAAAAAAAAAAAATAAAAACCAAGTTTTGTTCCTAAATTTTTTTTTTTATTTAGGGAAAGATATACATGTAATCCATATAACAGTGTTCTTGCAAAGTATCCCCCCAGGTCAATTGCTTCATCCAAACCCAAGGATTTATTAAAATAAACCCAAACAACTAAGGAAAAAAAAAGAGCAGCAGAGGGGGAGAAGAATTCTCCATATATGTCTCAAAGTGTCAGGGCAGGCACTGGTATTACCAGCCTTTTTCTCAGAAACTGAATCCAGCTGACACAAAGATTTGGCTAATACAAATTTAAAGTACGATAACTAAAACGACTTATATTTTTATATTAGTAACTAAATAGCCCACTAATTGACTAGCAGGAAGAACATAACACTGTGCTCTGTATTTAATGAATTGCTGCAGGAGAATTTTGAAGTCAGGGAAGCATTTAACTGCTCTGGAATTCCTGTTTATACCCCTTGGGTTACTGATTATTCCAAATGCACCCAGGTGCCTACCAAGTGCAAACCAAAAAAAAGCAAAAAGAACATTTTTAACCATAACAAAACGGCGTTAAAACAAATGGGGTAATGAAATAAAAGCTGTGAGATAGCTTTCAACCGGGAAGTTGTAAATAAAGAACAGTGACCTACCTGTGTGCCAGACATACTGTACCCAAACATAGGTGCTGGCAGCAAAAAACAGCCACTGTATTGGTATGAAGAGCAGACAGATTATATTTGATGTGAACGCTACACAAACAAAAAATACTGAAAAGGCCTGAAAGAAAAGAGGGGCGGGGGGGGGGAAAGAAGAGTGGTTTGGTTTATTCCAGGAAAAACAACCAGTTTATTCATGGTGCAACAAGGATTTCAACATAGAAACGCCGGCGTTGTTTATGATCAAGGGGAAAAAAAAAAATGGAGCAGTTTGGCCAGGGGAAGTAGAAACTTGAGCAATTAAGAGAGAATAGGTACAAATTCGTGCCCATCCACTCCTCCAACAAGTCTCCAAACAGTTAAATTTATCCCTTCTTATTTCGTTTGTAGACTTTAATTCACACTGTTGATATATAGTAGAATCACAGGTATATTCTCCTTCCAGAAAAGAAACCACCCACCCAACCCACTATCAGGGCCATTTACCCTCTGAAAAAGCAGTAAATATCTAAACTGGCAACTTTCTGTTTTATTTTAAAGAAAACCCTGCTATCTAGGGTTATATATATGTGGCGTTATATATATATATAAATATATATATATAGGGTTTTAGAGAGAGAGAGGGCTATATTTTTTATGTCTATGTATATATATATATATATAGGGTTACATATGTATATATCTCACTAATTTAAACCCATGTTAGGAATTTAAACTGTATTTTTCTGTGGTGAATATTTGACATATATTTCACTTGCACTTGCCACAGATCAAATATGCAGCCAGAGAGAAGAGACCTGAAGCCCAGGGCACCCAGTCACTGGAAAATCTTGTGAGGGGAGGTCATCAGTGCCACTAAGTCACTTGTATAACAAGGGATATTCCCTGAAAGCTCGGAGATTTCCCTCCCGAGTGACTTTGTGTCATACTCACCAAACCCTGGTATCTGAAGGAATCGTAAACACTCCTGATGAAGAGCCAGAACGGCCACAGATACTCAAATCTGAACTCCAGGACAAAATCTGCCAGCAGCACAAGCGCCCACACCACCAGGAACTTCAGGTACAGGAAAGTACTGGGGAGAAAGAAGGAAAAAAGGTAATTTCAGGTCAGTATTTCCAACAGAGAAACTTTCATAATTTATTTTTTTTAAACTACATGTTCAGGAATAAAACCTATAATACCTAAAGGGAAACTTCATCCAAAATAATTTGATAAAATAAGTGGGTTTATTATTACGTTAAAATCAGGCCTAGTCTAATGAGGTTGAATATTTAACTGCATTTATTCTTCAAGGAGCAAATAAACAGAAGGCTCACTGCTCTTCCAAGACATCCAGCAACAATCTCCCTGTAGCTTTCCAGAGCATTTTTTCACAGTGAAGCCTTGCCAGCAGGTATGGGATCAGCTGAAATGTTTCCCTTCTCAGGAACTCAGAAATTTCTGTGTTCCCTCTCCTCACCAGACTGCAGATGTTCACTCCTTTTCCACATTTAACACCAATAAATTGAGATATATTTTAAGCCTATAACTATAGCAATTAGGAAGCCCGTTTTGATACTGAGTTGTCAGTGTCATGTTTGAAAACATCTGTATTTATGTCAATGGATCCACTAAAACAAACAAATAACAAAAGAAAAACTGAGAGACTTGAGACCAGACAGTCTAACTTCTATTTTTTTTTTTTTTAAATTATTTCAAAGCCACATTCCCATATTCTTAGTTCTGCATTTTGAACCATTGATGGCTACAGAGCTCAAAAATATTCTGAGCTCATACCAAACTAACACTTGAGGGATCAGCCCAATCCATTCTTCTAAAAAAGGAGGAAGCAAAAACCCCTTTTTTTCCCCAAAACCCAGAGACCCAGTATGTCACTCCAGCTGCCCAACACCTCGTTGCACTCTGCTGGGTTATAACAAAAATGGGGGCTTAAAAATATACTTTTATTTTTGCAGTTTTTCCTTTTAGTAACTTCTTCCACCAACAAAACCAGGAGAACTTTGCCCTGGAATGTTCACTGATAAGCTGCCAAGGGTTTGCGCTCCCAGTGCCAGGTAGGGTCAAGTTTCTGCACTGTTCATGGACACGAGGCTTTTTTAGGAAGTTGTTCAGAGCTTTGGATAAGATAGAAAATAGAAAACTTCCACGGAAAGCGCTGGAGACCAGCGGAGGTTTAGAAACAACTGAACTCCTTGTGCAGTTATCACTCACGTTACTTTGTCACACAAGGTCAGGTTCCAGATCCCACGGCTGGGAAAACACTTTGATTTCTTGGGAATCAAAAGATTAATTGCATGTGCCTGAAAGCGACCCTTATCAACTTAATGGCACTGAAAAAACAAAGCAAGGGGCTACAGGAAGCACTTAAATTTAATGGAAACAAAATTAATGACACACACGGAAAAGTTAAGGTGCTGCTTTCTTCAGTTTTTATGGAACCACTCCCAGCCACTTAGTTAAAAATTACTCGTTGAGAAGAATGAAACTACAGCAGAAGTATTAAAAAAACCCCTTCAAACCCTGCAAAGGAACCCACAACAAAACCCAACCAACCAAAACCCACCAAGGAAACCTTAAATGGTCAAGTCCCGGTAGATAAAGCCCGATGTGCTGCTGTTCTCTGTTTATCTAAAGTTCACATCTTCAGCAGAAATCTATAAAAAGCAGCTGCATTCAGAGAACACTTTGGCATTAAAGGTGACAGACATTTGGGTACAGAGCCACCACTGTGTTCACACCAACCACGCTGGGGAACTGTGCCTGAGGAGCTCTTCAGATTTGGGCAAATATCTAAAAGAATCGCAGCCAGGCAATCCTTAATTCTGTCTGTTTTGCTGGAAAAGCAGTTGTGTTGTGTAGGCACCTTTTCCTGGGTTAAACTGATGGCCATTGTTTATTTTCCTGCCACTGAAACCCATGAGGAGACCACGTTTCCAAGCAAATTAGGGCTGTCAGAACTAATGCTTCTCCACTGTTAAGTGCCACTCTAAGTTAAAGCATTTGCTGAATAAGAGTTCTGTAATACAGCCATTAAAGTGATTTCTAATATTAAATTCGTATCCATCCAGGGGCCACGGTGACATTTACCACCTTTTAAAGTGGAATTGTAACAATACAGCGTTTGTCACAAGGTTTTGCCAACAATATTAAAGAGGCTACTTCTCAGTCATCTGAAGGACTCTGGAGCAATTCAGAATTCCATGAGTATGAAGACACGAGAAACTTAACTCCTTTTATAAAAGAGTTCATCCACTTATGTTGGCCTCAGCAACAAATTCACTGCTGTGTAATATATTCTACACATGTACTGAACTCTTTGAGTCCACATGCAGACATCCACAGAAATCAATTTAAAGGTACTTCGCTCTGTGAATTATTGGTTTGTTTTATTGGGGTTTTTTTGTTTTTTTTTTTTACATCAGCCCCTCCAACTAAAGCCACAGGACTGCAGGGTCAGAACTCAACGCTCCAAAATCAGATTCTACAGCTGGGTTGGTGGCAGCCTGCGGGCATCAGGACCCTCCGAAGAGGCCGGTGTTCCAAGCTGCAGAGCTCCCCCAGTGCCACCGGCAGCCGGGTGACATCCAGCTCGGTGCCTCTGCCGCACTCTGCAGCCTGCAGATGGAATGAGCCTTGGGAGAGGGGGAAGGCTCACAAATCTCGGCATCCCTGCATCCCTAAAGGTGTGCTGCACGCCGAGGTTTGCTGTGCTGGCAAGCTCAGCACTTCATTTACAAGTGAACTGACACCTCGCCAGTGAAGGCTTAAATTAGTGAGAGCTGAAATACATCCAGCAGGAATTAAACCCCAAGAAAAGCAGGCCCAGGGCCCTGGTTTGACAGGCTGATCCCTGCTGCTGTTCTGCCTCACACAGCACCATTCAAGCAGCATCACATGAATGAAACAACTAACAAAATTTAGCAACAGCCTCCTCCCTTCCTCTGCTTTGTACCAGGCACTTCTACTGCATGTTTGCTCTTGAATCCCTTGATTCCTTCCAGACACGGCCATTCCTGTTGTTATCCATCTCCTCTGGAATCCAGCACCAGCCATTTGGTGCCTGGGGACCTCTGAACAGTCATTGATCTCTCTGGGCACACCACACATTTCTCCAATTGTGATCACTGCTGTGTCTGCCCTCACTCCCAGATAACACTCACCAGGCTGAAACGCTTCCTAACCTCTGTAACCTTTCTATTAGAGAGCCTCAAATATATTCCATGATGCCAATTATAATTCTGAGTTGGTTCTTAATACAGGGAAAGATTCTTGTAGATAAACACCTAAAATCTGGGTTATCCAATTTTCTGACACATGTCAAAAAATCTGGCCCCAGTGACCTGACAGAGGTTTGAGGACGGGGCTCTCCCTATAAACCAACATATGGCATCTAATCCTGTAGGGTAATAAAGGGAAAGAGGGAAGGATGGACACATCCATGAGAGGAGCAGGGCACCAAACGGGGAGGAGCAGTGATTACAGTGCTGCAAATTCTCTGAAAGGCTAATTGATTGCTAATGTACACTGAATATAAAGATTTATTCATAACCCAACAGTGGCCATGCTCCCCTTTTGCATTTTCAAACCAATAATTTTCCTCCTTATTCTTCCTCCCCCTTCAAGTGCCAGATGCCATTTCCTTTCTTTTTTTTTTTCTGCCTTTTTTTTCCCCCCTCCCTCTCTTGTTCTTTGTTCTCTTTTTACTGCCCCTGAAACAGATATGGTGCTTGCTGCAAGGTAAAAATATTGCAAAAAAATCACCAGAAAAGGCACCAATTATGCAGCCCAAACCCAAACTGGTGGCAAACTGAGTCTCCATTCTATTATCAGCAAGGCCCAAGGGCTGGAAAGGGAATGTTGGCAGAACTCATGGCATGTTTCATTTTGCAGCCTGACTCATCCAAGACAATGGAGTGGGTGCCAAACACACAGGTAGGCTTTAGAAAGCTGAAATTTAGCATTTGTGTGGAACTATCACACAGGCAACAACCCTCACCCCATCTGACACCAGACACAATACTGAGAATGCTGGAGATCGGCAAATAAAAAAGCTTTATATGTGCAAACACACAAATACCTCTATGTAAGATTATTACTAGTGGACAAAAGAAGCAGGACAGAATAAGCACAGCAAGTATGCAAGGGAGAAAACAGGACTGCTGGGATTGTGGCATGTGTACTGGAAACCATCATGGGAAATCCTTGCCAACTAAATATTTGGAAAGGAAGAGAAATGGAAAGAATCCCAGGAAACGTCCCTGACTACTTATTCAGTGCCTTGGCATAGAATATGTCCATTTCTGAACTGTGGAAATGTAAGGAAAGGAAGACAAAACAGAAAATTCTTACAGCGGTTCTGGAAGCTGAAGCACAGGGATATCATCAGCGCTCAGCATTGTGGTGCTGAAACAAGAGGCACTGTCAGCCTGAAAACACCAGTGTCCAGAACACAAAATAAAGCTAAAGGAGCCACAGTGTGCAGGGAGGGAAAGCCACAGGCAGAGGGAAGTGATATTACATGTACCATTGGGGTTGACACAGTAGAACACATTTAAATGTAGGCTAAATTAGATTTGAGACCTGGATTTAAGTTCAAGTCATAAAAGGCAGCTCTGCTGCTTTGTTACAGACCTCCGGGGCAGCTGGAGAAGAAAATGTTTTATCCTGTATAGGAAGCTTATATATTAAAAAAAAAAAAAAAAAAAGTGCCAGAATAAATCAGCAGGAAGAATCATTACGGATTTTTAAGAAAAGCCTAAAAAAGCCACATTCCTGGAGGTAGCAATGAACTGCTACAATTTATTTGGCTGTCAGCAGAGTCAAAAATCGAGTCCCCCAGAAATCAGCCCCATCAGGATTTCGGTGGCAGAGGGGAACCAGGAGGCCCTTAAGGGGTCGTGGTATCCCGAAATTCTGCCCTTGTGCCAGTGGTGGGTATCTCAGGACCACTTGGAGCTTAGACACACACACACCCCCCTCCTCCCTGGCACCCTCTTGGCTGCCAGCCCAGGTACTGCGTGTGACAAAGAGCAATTTACATCCAGAGCTAAAAAAAACCCAAAACCACCCTGATTCAAAAGGAACACGCCGTGTTCAAGGGCCATTGTCAGGGAATCCATGAGGCAGCATCAATCAGCTGATGTGACAGCAGAAGTTAAAGCAAATCACATGTGGAATTCATCTTGAAACTTCACCAGCTACAAAATTGGTACCGAGTGCCAATATGACTCAGTAGAGCCAAAACAAGCAGTATCAGCAATAAAGCTTGAAGGATTTTAAATAGGTGAAGGATGAGGACTGGGAAGAGTTAGGAACAAGCAGTAACAAGTAAACTTTAATTGCTTAACTGATGACAAGCTGCAGTGAACACTTTAATTAACAGTTAAGGTTTTAATGTGTGCACACTGCCAAAGGTATAAGATGTTAATCACTTCAGCGTTTTTCATCTATCCATGGCCATTGTTTTACAAATGAACAGGCAAAGTGTGGAACACACACTGAGGAAATAATAAAAGATCTCGAGATTCCTACCGTTAGTGTGTTGGGTTTGGAGATCTATTGAGAGCACAGTTATTTTTGATTATATTAATGTTCTTGCCACAGATACTGCAATACTTCTAAAGAGCAAAAGTCTTTGCACATAATATCAGAGTGGGATTCATCAGGTTTGTCACACAGGCCTAAGTACCTCAGAGCTGTAAATGGGGAGTAAAACCAAACTGAAAAAAGGGGTAAAAAAGGAAGAAAGGAGAAGGAAATAGAAACAGTTGAATGGAAGAAGAGGTCTAAAGAAGAATATGGAGGGCAGCTGTTAAAAATTGGGTGGGGAAGGGGGGAAGATTGGTCAGGAGTAACTTTGAAAGCACTTATGAAGGGCTGAGGCCAAACAATCCACTTAATTTAGACAGTGAATGTTGGGGGAAGTATTTTAAAGAACCCCACTGTAGGCCGTGAACCCTTAGATCAACTTGTTAAAAACAACACTCCACAAAGTAGCAAAAATTAACATCCAGGGAGGTGAGTTATTCACATTTTTCAACGCAGCCCAGGATTTTGTATTTCTGACTCTGTTCTGTGACTAGAAATTATTTTCCTATCACTTCTTATATTCAGATTTACACATGCACCAGAGCTTCACTGCAGGACAACTTCTCCTTTGCTCCACCTGCTCCAAAACTCTTCCAGTTTCCCAGCTCTCAAACTACGCTCCCACGTGTCTGTTAGAGACAGCTGCTTTCCAAGACTGCAGAGGGAACAAGGAGGGGAAGATTAGTCTTAATTTAAAAAGCAAACAAAAATCCTGCAAGAGTTAAGTATCCCAATCCTGCTGTTTGCTCAGCCTCGATGATGCTTTGCTTATAACACCACGATGGGACCTCCTGATAACTGTATTTGCTGGGCTTGTGTAAGCTGATGGTGACAATTAAGATAAGCTGAGTAAATAGCTACAGTAATTACATGAATTTAGGCATCTATAGTTCCATGAGAAGTTACCTGTATGTAATCTCTTCGAATTATGGGGGGCTAAGAGAAAAAAAAAAAAAAAAGGAAAAAAAAAAAAAAAAAAAAGAAAAAAAAAAAAAAAGAGAAGGAAAGCAAAATAAGAAAAAGAGCCACAACCCAGGTGGAAGTGCCTCCCTCTGGTTAGACTTACAGAGAAAAGCCTTCACACTATATTTCTCTTTTCTTTCTGTGTGATAATTCCTTACGTATCTGAATTATTCTCCCAAGACCAGTCACCTAGAATGTGAATTTCTACACAAGGGATGCTCCTCTTTACAAGCAGCATTTTCTCAAAACCTGGCAGTCTAGAACAAGGCACCCTCTGCTCTCACACAGAGACTCACTACAAGCAGGATAAGCAGCACACTGTGACAATTTTATTCCAGTCAGAGCTCCCTATCAGCTGTTTCCTTTATGCAAAGTTAACATCTGAATTGTATGAGCTTGCTCAAGTTTCCAGGCTCTGCATAGACCAACCCTCACTGAACTAGAAACAGAAATGGGCCACCACACTTACTACAACTTTCACAAGGCAGCTTCAAAGCCTCTTCTGACCCAAACTCCTCTTTCTTGGCAAACACATAATTGTTGTATTTCACATAAAATTTTGCATACTCGGGAGGGCAGAGTTGTAAAACAACTCTTCAAAATAGGCTCACAACTGTGCTGGAACCGTAGGGATCAGTGTTTTGGTGTATTCTGCATGCAAACACCTGGAAAGCATTCCCCAGACACATCCCACGTGGATCTCACTTCACTACTACTCCTTTTCTCGTCCCACAGGTCAGAGGTGAGCCGGGTACCTGCTGTGGTGCCACTACCACCAGACCATCCACCCCTACTCCAGGCATCTCCCACCCAAATTCCTGCTCACATCCCTCCCTGCTACACCCCTGGCTCTCATGTGCTCCCCACTGCAGACCTGCGGCACAGGCACCTCCACCACCACGTGAAAAACAACTTCCTTAACCTTTGCAGGAGAGGCTGAGCCACCAGCCTAGATGTCCTCCTGCTCCACCAGCTGCTGAACCACTGCAATGTGTGGGCTCTGAGCTTTGCCACCTCTGGGAATGCCCAGACGTGAGACCTCCACCGAGGAACCTCCCCAGGGACATACAGGTGAAGCTGCAGCGAGTAACTCTGAGCTCTGGCACCTCTGCGAACCCCCAGCTGGGAAAACCTCCCTGGGTGAAGCTGCAGCGTGTGGCTTGGAGTTTTGGCACCTCTGGGAAGCCCCAGACACGGGATCCCGCCGGGAAACTTTGCAGGGGAGATAAAGGTGAAGCTGCAGCGAGCGGCACCTCTGGGAACACCCAGCTGCGAGACCCTGCTGGGAAAACCTCGCCAGGCGAAGCTGCGGGAGCTTTGCCACCTCTTAAGGAAGCCTCAGACATGAGACCCCGCCGGGGAACCTCCTGGGGGTGGGGGGGAGATACAGGGGAACCCGCAGCGAGCGGCTCTGAGCGGTGAGGAAGATAAACTCCGTGAACCCCCCAAACACGAGACACACACCCCACGCCCGGGGGAC
>VZRE01003344.1:125859-172123 GCA_013396775.1 Cephalopterus ornatus | reverse complement strand
CCTTTGGACACTCTCTAATATCTTTATATCTATCTTACACTGTGGTGCCCAAAACTGCTCAAATATTCAAGGTGAGGCTGCCCCAGTGCAGAGCAGAGCAGGACAATCCCCTCCCTCACTTGACTGGCGATGCTTTCCCTGATGCCCCCCAGGACACAATTGGCCCTCCTGGCTGCCAGGGCACTGCTGACTCATATTCAACCTGCTGTTGACTCCCAGGTCCCAGGTCCCTTTCTGTGGCACTGTTGTCCAGCATCTCATTCCCCAGTCTGTATGAACATCAATAGATGCACAAAAATTGAGAAACTGATAATTCTCTTTTCCCTTGTAAGTGAACCCTAAAGGAGTAACTTTCCTGGTATTAGAAGCACTGAATAAAACAGAAGCAGCTTTCCAATCACTGGAGATGGAGAGGACATGGGTTCTTTTATATTGTTTCCATGTATTCATGACATGAGTTAAAAATGCTTTGTGAATGTGAGAAAAATTTTCACAGTAAGAGCAAAAAAATTTTTTTTCCCCTACCATTGATAAAGGAAAACCATTACAAGATCAGCCAAACAAAGGATGCTAAGGATGGTCTCCTCCTTTGCCCTGGAGTGTGTGGAAAGAAAGCTAGGATTATGGCCTTTTTCAGTGCCCCAAACACATAATGTAAGGGATATCCACATCTTTGCTTAGTCAAATGAAGTATTTAGCTGGAGCAACAGTCTGCTTTCACTTCTACCTTTCAAAGACTTTTTTTCATCAGACATTAACACATTCTTCAACCAGCAAGTTTTGTGGTTGGGGGAGGAGAGGGTGGAAGGGAAAAAGACAAAATTGTTCAAATATGTGACATTAAAGTAATTTTAAGTTTCAAAATGTCTCTTCTCTGGAGACACATTTTTATACAGTCTTCTCTGTTTCAAATGTTAAAATAAATCACTGTATCCTCACATCTGACTAGATACTGCTTTACTGATATGCTGTTGTGTCTGAAATATTCTACATGATGCAGCCAAGATAAATTGCCAACTGTTATTTGGAACTAGACATTAAGCACTAGACTGTTTTCTTATTTACTGCTTTACTAACAGTTTTTCCAATATTAGGACACATTGAATAATTTTCAATTACATACATGTTTGTAGAGGAAGATCATATTACTATGAAGGCAGCACAATCCAAGAAGGACCAGAGCAAGGGATTTTTTAAACAATAACAATTCCAGAAATTGTGTTTTTACTATTTCCCTTTTAATCGATTTCTTACTTTCGAATTAGAAACTGGGACTCATCCAAATTTTGATTGCGCTTCCGCAGAGACTTCAGTCTTCCTGACAAAGATATTTGATTTTTGGATTACCTCTAGGTCTTTTGTATCACTTGATGGTGTTCCTCCCTTATATTCACTCCTAACATATACTAGTTTGATAACTGGGGCTTAAAATAAAATCAAAAAATCTCTAGATAGACATATAATTAGGACCCAGTGGTGGGTTTCATAGAGTAAGCACAAGTAAATCATAGAATCAAAGAATATTCTGAGTTGGAAGGGACCCACAAGGATCCTTGAGTCTAACTTCTGGCTCTGCACTGGACAAGCCCAAAAATCACACCATGTGTCTGAAAGCATTATCCAAACACTTCTTAAACTTCATATTTGGGCAATATAGAATTCAATTCTTTCTAATGTCCTGGCCTGGGAATATCTAACAGGCACATTTCACAAACACTTTACTTGTCTCTGTCAGGAACTTATCCTGAAATGGAAGTAATAAAACAGCTGATTTAGCTGACAACAGCTTACACTTTTATTTTGTAAATAACTTCTTCAAAATCTCCTGCTTTAAGGCATTGTTTTCTGCACCAGTTTCATAGCATATTTATCGTCCATTTCTGATGGCATTTGTATTCGTTATCTTTTTTTCTCACATCTTTTTTGTTCTTTAATCTTTGCTTTATTTGATTTCCTGTACCATTCTTCTCCTAAAAATCCCGTTTTATTTGTTTCAGTAATCACTGCCTCTCACATATATCCTCTTACATGTCCCAAATTAGTTTTCATTGCTCACCCCTTTCCCAAGGGCCTTCCTTTCCTCTGTGCGCTTCCCTCATTTATGCAGGGAAACAATGCTCAGACTAACATCCAGGAGATCTCATCCTATAGCAATGAGGTGGCTTGGCTACTCTTTTCTCTGATCAAAAATCATATAAAAAGCTCACCTCCTAAGAGACTGCTTAAGTAGTGAACAATACCAGCAGAAATTAATTTAAAGTACAATTTCTACTTTGACTAACTCCCACCTGTGTCAGATACTTATCTTTGGACAGGATGAATCATCCCTCAGAGAGTGTCTTTGCTCTCTGCTGTCTGTAGGTGGGAAACCAGATGATTAGCTTAGAACAGCTGTCTTACACAAAAAAAAGGAAAAAGTCAGCAGGCAAAGCCCAGCCAATGCCAGAGGTTAGAAGTTCCTTGCCCGAGTTGAAGCTCATCACTCCAAACTTTGCTCTTAAGGAGAACAGGCAACTCCAGAGGAACAGTTTGTCTCACCTATTATTACCATCATGCAAGGATAAGTGGAATTGCCTTCTGAAGGAGTGTTGTATATGACTACAGAGCGAGGGTAAGGTACTAAGCTTAGGTCCCTAAGGCTAACTTTTAAGCAGGATATAAATGTTGAAATAGGTATGTTACCACACAGCATATGTGAGGATGAAAATAAAAATGAGCAGCACTTCTGCATTATATTGCACACTCAAAGCACCAGTAAATTTGAGTGTTGCGAAGTTCTCCTAAGGGTGTGAGCGACAGCACAGTGACTTCATTTCAGGACTAGCATCTGGCCAGTCTTCATCACAGACAGTTCCAGAGTCAGCATGATCTCCTTAGAGCTCTCAACCCATTTGCTACTGCTTGCATTACTTATGTTCAAGATTCAGGAGCTATCAAAATTCAGACAATGATGAGAAACATCCAAGCCATTAATGAAGTTTATTCCTTTTTTCTAATTCATGATGTTAAGGATAAGAATTATTTATTACCAGCATGCATGCAAATGAGTAAGGAAGCATTTGTTTCCCTCATGAGTGACAGAAGTGACAAAGATGCACTTTGAAATATGTCTGAAATGTTGTATGCTGCTACTACACGTTCTCACCACACTCAAAATAAGAGGTTAATTGCAGACAGGCTGGAAAATAATGAGATAGCATCACCATTTACAAACATAGTGTACAACATGAACTCTGACTACCTTTCAGTGACAGCTGTAATATGGTAAATGAGTATGACAACTGAATGAGTAATATGCTATTTCACTCTGAATCCTTTACAAGGTCTTTCTCTTACAGCTTATGATCATTTTCCACTCTCTATAAGAGAAGCAAGGAATCACTATAGTATATTACAAAAGCAGATATCAGTATGGGACATCAAAAGAAGACTTCTGTTTTCTTTGAACACGAAGATATGTTTGGGACTCAGGGCAACAGGCTACACATGTAAATGCCATCGCTATCCCAACAGCAATGACCTACTTTGCTATACAGAGGAGGCTGTAGCTCCAGCATCAAAACTTCTCATGACACCAGTGTTTGACTTATCTGTGTTTTACACTCATTTCTGAATGATGCACAACTTTTTTTATTATTATTATTGACTAGATAGCAGTTCATAGACAGAGTTCTTCTACCATTTTGATCAGAGACAGTTTCCTCAAACATAGTAGTCTGTGCTTATAATTCACTGTGACAGAGAGCTAAACCCCAAGATTTTGTATTTTCACTGGGGAGGAAAGACGCAAACCAGTTGGTTACGGTTAATTTATCATGTGTGTAATGTGAATGTTTACATCATCCTAGCAATAGCTTGAACAACTGAACTGTGCCTCATTTAAAACTCAGTTCCAGATGGTTTTCAAATTGACAATATCATGAAGAAAGTGGAAAAAGAGAATTGTTCTTATGTCTAACTTGCATTTGAATAAGAAAAATCCTCCAACAGAAAATCTGTTATCAGAGGCAGTTTTTACTATCTGCGTAAATATGACCTTGATTAATGAGCCTAGAATATATCATGTGAACTGTCAAAACAGGAGGTGGCTATCTAGTAAGTGTTTAATGCCACTAAAATTTTGGCAAAGACAACCACTTCGAACCTGTTCGGTGGATGAGACAGTGAGACAAACCCTAACAGGGAAAAAGGCAAAATATTTCATCTTTATTCAAGCCTATAAAGAGTTTGGCTTGCACATGACCCATAATAAACACAACACAGATTTTTGATGAATATCTATCCATATTACAATAGTACTGAGCTTCCTTAATGATCATTGTAGCCTTTCAAAACCAAAAATGCTTAGTAGCACTATAGTTATTGCCATATAAAAGGATAAAAGCCCCCAGAAGAGAATGAAGGCATATTTTCTCTTATTCAGCATAGGATAAGTGAGGCAAAGAGGAATTAAATGACTCAAACAAGTCAGTAAGTGTTGCAAATAAAACCCATGAATGCAAGCTTCCTCTCTTCCTAACTCTGACCCAGAACCGAGGTTCAGGATAATAAATATTCCCCTGGAGGACTTCAAAACAGTTAGCCACATTTCACTGATGGATAAGGAAGCAGCATGCAGCGGAAGGAAGAGAGCTTCAGCAGAAAATCAATGTACAGCTCTAAGGTAGGTGTCTTGGCAGACTAAATCTACACCACGGTGTCTTCATGAAGACTGATGAAATGCCCCATTGCTGGACACGGGCAAGAGGGCTTTGATTGTCTCAATTGATAGAAGGATAATCTAGGCCATCCTGTCAAGGCAGTCTGCATCGTTTTTTCATGGCAAGGCATGCTTCAGCACACAAATCCTCCCTTTACTTCCTGCAGGACATATAAATGCAGATTGCTCAGGAGAGAAGTGTGCCCGTGTCCCATGCCACTGGGAATACCTGTCCCTAAGTCCAGGGCTTGTTGCACTCACCTGATGCCTGCTCTGGGCACCTTCCCCCATGTTCTGCAGAATAATCTATTCTGCATTATGGCTTAAAATATTTCATGAAATACAGATACATTATGGCTTTCAGCCATTGCAGTGTATACAAAAATGTTAAAGGGAATTTCTGAAGTTTGGGTTTCAATTAATGGATTTATGCTGATTAAATTTTATTAAATTACACATTTTTGAGCTTTCCAGTCTACAAGATGACTGAAATCAGACTTTTAGTATTATATTCAGTGACAATTTGGGGTTTAGTTGTTCTTCTTTTCTTGTCTTACTCTTGGGAACTTCATTTGCAGTTTTCTTTCCTGTTGTACCGTCCTTCATACTTAACGAGTTACCAAAATCTTCCTCAGTGGTACTTACATTCCCTCAGTGCTTCTTTCTATATAGCCATTGAGATACTCAGCCTTGCAAAAATATATTATTCTCTACTAGTTGATTACGATGTCTTTGGATTTCAGCATTTATTCGGTGTTAAATTACAGCATTATGTTTTGCTAAAAGTTAGGGAAAGCAAATTTATGTTGCAATAGAGTAGCTCATTTGTGTTTTGTTATGCTACTTACTAAGAAAAGGAAAAGAACAGTAGTCCCAGCTTAGGAAACTGAGTCGTGAATTGCAAAACATAAAATGCAAAAAACCATTTCACTGTATGAACAGAGCTTATGGGATTTGCTGTTCTTTGACAACTTTGTGTCTGCCCCACTTGTGATTGCTAGAAATGCTCTTCACGTCATGGTGCCCTGTGCTCCTTCCTCTCTTTTGACTGTCAAAAAATAAGCATAACAAGATTAATTTGAAAAAAATAGTTTCAGAGGACATATGTTAATCTGAAACATGACCTCTGTCTACCACCATCTCTACCAGACTGGAGAGAGTGGAAGTGGAAAGACAAGAGTACCAGAGATGAAACAAAGGTAACTGAGCTCCAGACACAGGTATTGAGGCATTGCAAAATTCACAGATTTCTGTGCTTGTTGAGATTTTTCCCCCAAGAAAAGGTTCCCCAGAGCCTATTAACAGGGCTGTGTCAGCCCTGCTCTGTGGCATAGCCCACCACATTGGCAACGAAAGAGTTCAAGCCATGACAGCTCATACCAGGGAGGTCTCAGTAGGATGTAAAAGAGCTGTTTATTTTTAATTTCTAAGGATGTGGTATTAATTCTAAGATCATATTCCCTTTAAATTAGCTAAGCAAACTATTACCTCCTATCTCAAGGACTATGTGGAGGTAAAAATGATTTATAAGTTTTATACAGTAATTTTTTTTTTGTTCTCTTTGCTATAGTATTCTCCTATTTTCTGTCATCTATCTTTCTATTCAACTAAATGGCATGTAATTATTTGCACTTACTACCTGGGCAAAGAATGAGTTCTCTGTACAAAGAAAAAGCTTATAATGTTTCCTGTGAACAGCACTAGCTTATTATCATGCCAAAGTGGATACAAAAAGTTTCTCTAGTCAATTACTCACTCACCATCAACTAACACCACAGCTGTGCTCTTTTAGGAACACATGAAGCTAACGTCTTCTGGGTAATGGAAAATGGATTTCCTTGTTCTGAAAAATGACCGTAATGAATTTGAAATCTTAGCAGAATAGATAGCCTGTGGACAGCACTTTCAACTAACCACTGGAAGAGGTGTTACAAAAACAATAATAATCAGAGATCATTTCTACAGGAACCAACCAAACCTGTTGCGTAAAGGTATATGTGCCAGGCTACCGAATGCACAGGATAATAAATTGCTTTTTCAGGTTGTGCCTTAACACACCACTGAAAGTCTTTTAACAATCTCTCTCTATTCAACCACCTTTTCCTCAGTATTTATTTCCAAAGGCTTTTTCTGATACTGCATTTGTTACGTTACATTGGAGGACACAGTGTATCAGGGTGATTCTAGAGATCCATCATTTCACAAAAATACACTGGTCAGAGTTCCCAGAGTACATATGCTGCTCACAGTTATTAGTGACAGCCAAAGACAATGCTTCCATTAGGATACATCAGTGGTATCCTTTGCCTCTGCTCCCTGTTTCTTGAATTTTCCCTAAAGACTGCAATAGAAAATATTTTTCTTTGCATTTATGTGAGTAGGAAGACACTGAACTATATGTCAAACCATGATCAGCAAAGGGGATGCAAGGACATCTACTTTAGTGCATGGACAATGACCTCTTTTAAAATTTTGATTGCTCATGCCTCTGTGAAATTAGCATCTGTAAATTCATATATGTTACTACCTCAAAATAGAGATAGAAAGGTTAATATTTCTGGGAAATCCTTACAATATTTTTTATGAAAAGAGTAAAGGGAGTTTGAGATGTTATAACTAGAATAATAAGTTAGAAATACATGTGTAATTTTACTTAGTAACGCTGTATTAGGTTAACTTTTCAAAAGAGTGTTCCTTTTTTAGAGTATTAAAGCTTTTTAAACCTTTTTCAACTGAAAAAATTGTCAGTCATGTTCATATAGCATAGTGTCATTCTTCAAGCATGGCAGAGTGTAAGAATCCTGAAAAGAATATGATAATGATTCAGGAAGTTTAACATAATTTAAGAAAAAGAAGTTAGGCATTCGAACTGATGTGAATCACTTGAGTGAACTGCTGATAAGACATTAGACAAGCTAGCTGTTGGATTTACAAGCTAATATGCTTAATAGCAAATACAATATACAGAATCATAGACAGAATGTTTGTGTCAAAACCTGAATTACCGGATTCTAAAGACACAAGTGAAAAGTGATGCAAATCAGAAAGTTGTCCTTTCATGTTGATGTGTAATGTTAGTAAAATTCTCAGATATGTAAACACTCTGGATTTATTAATGAAATAAAAATAAATCTGAAGACTCAGAGGTGGTATGAACACCTCACCTAAAAATAACTCTAACTTCCCATTTTACTAAAGGTACAGCTGGGAAAAAATATGGCTTTGCTCTTGGCAAATAAAGAAAGATGTTAAGGGAGAAAATATAAAGGGAGAATGAAAATAGATGGACTTATAAAGAGCTCAAAAAGAGGTTTTGAAAGGCATCTCTGCTTGGTGGATGATTACAAACAAAGGGATTTTGCAGGCTGGTCAGCCTGCCAAGAGCTGGCACGACATATTAGTCATTGCTGTTCTCTCACTCAGCAGAAATTACTTTCCAGAATAAATAATCAGATACATTATTTTGTAGCTTCCTCTGTGTGGTTAGTATCATAAAGGACACAGACAATACACTGAGGGCTGTGACAAATGGCTTATAAAGCAATGATCATACTGGTCAAGCTAGTTATATTTACAGCAAGGCATACAGCAGCTCTCACATAAAGAAGAGCTGTTCAGCATGCAGACCAGCTGCAGGCTTTGTGCACAGAAAGGTGTGGAGGTGAACAAAAACATAACTTTATGTTCTTTCTTAGCAACTGACTGCAGCAAGAATTTGGAAATCAGCTCAAAAAAATGAAAGTGGCAGAAAATACTGTAATCCCAGTTAAGCTCCAAAACTCTTAACAAGGAGGTGTGAAACTCAGCAGTTCACAGGCCATGACTAAGTGCACCAAAGATGAAGGAAGTAATAATTTGGTTTTACTTACACTATAAGTATCGTCATAGCACAGCATGGGCTAACCTCCCAGTGCCTCTCCCAGGGGGAGATGTCATTTGAGATAGCTGACCCTATACAGATGAAGGAGAGTGCTTTGGCTTATCTGTTTAATTGAGTGATGCTAATTATTGTTTGCCTAGGCCTATGATATAGCACTCTTAGGCTTTAAAAACACACATACGTACACACACAAGCCTTTTTTTTGCCGTACAAGTTATGCATGATAGGATTATACTGGAAACTGATTAAGTATGAGACAGATATGAAAGACAATAAAAGAAATTTATGAGAACAAGTCTTAGAAACATGAAACACCATGTTATAACCATGGTGATGCAATTTACAAATATTTGTCATTCACATGACTTACCTATTTTATTCCCAGAACAGTTGGGAACCCAGTTGATGAGCAATAACAAATGACACAAAGGGACAGGGCACTGCTGCTGTCATTGAGTAGAAAGGAGGATGGCAGAAAACTAGGAGAGTTGAATTGTTACTAAATTGTCATTTTGTTATGCTTACATCTGGCTTGATCATGTCCTCTCATCAGAGACAAAAATCAGTTTAAC
Organism: Cephalopterus ornatus; assembly: GCA_013396775.1. Classification (NCBI taxonomy): domain Eukaryota; kingdom Metazoa; phylum Chordata; class Aves; order Passeriformes; family Cotingidae; genus Cephalopterus; species Cephalopterus ornatus. The sequence goes on along the minus strand of VZRE01003344.1, from coordinate 162,972 downwards.
CTTGAACTTCAGAGGAAAAAAGAGAAGCGATAAAATCAATACAGAGTACTAGAACTGTGTACACCAAAGAGACCTCTGTGGTCATCCAGTCCCAACCCTTTTCAAAGGAGGGCCAACTTCAACATTTTCCCAGATCATCAACTCTACAAACTCACTGAGAAACCTTTTCAAGTGCTTAGCAGGAACTCAAGCTGTGATTTTTTTTCCCCTTTCATCTAAATGCAACCTGTACATGTTGTCTCTCGTCTTTTTGTTGCATACCTCTGACTCTGCCTAAGCTATAGATTTCAAAATTGACTAAGATTGATGAGCTTCACTGTAAAGCATTTAGAGAACTGACTGAAACAATCTCAAGCAAAAACCACCAACAATTTTCAGAGTTCATGAAGAAGAGATATGGTTCACAAGACTCAAATGAGCAAACATATTGCCAGTTTTAAAGAATAAAGGAACTGCTGGGGAGTTAGACACTAGCAAGGATGGAGCTTCTGGAAAAAAATATGGTAACAAATACTCAAACTATAATTTATAGACACCTGGATGAAGACAAGAAGATATAAACCAGCCAGTTTAGAATTTGTAAATCTGATTTAAGTGCTCCATGAGACAAAAAAGGGAGGAGCAGTATATGTCATATCTTCACTTCATAAAAGTTTGACATTTTTATATGATACTCCTGGAAAGAAGTTAGGAGAAAAACCTGTCAGACAGAGATTTTGATGAAAGATTATAAACCTAGAGTATTTGGAAACAAGTAAAAGTATTTTTTAATGTTGTGTTGTCAAAATGGAAGATGTGCCAGTGGAATTTTGAAGAGGTCTCTCGTGATATGGCTACAGCTCAATGTTTCTATCAAGAACTTTTACAGCAGAATATACCTATGAAGTTTGCAGATGGCACTGAACTGGGAGGGGGTGAAAGGACAAGGAAAACCAGGGTTAAAATTTAGGATGATTGTGTGAAATGAAGAAATAGTGCACAGTGAGCTCTTCAATAAAGATGTGAAAGATGTTATAGTATAGATCAGCAGGCTGCATGTGCAGAAGGCTGGGTAACAGTTGTGAAGGAAAGGATTTGAGTTTGAGAGGAAGGTTTGATTTTAAGTTGAATATTAATGAATCCAGTCATGCTGTTAGGAAAAAAAAAGACAGACACTCTACCAGGATACACACACACACACATATATGTGTGTATGTGTACACACAATAATATAACCTACGAAATATGGCAGGCTGCCCTCTTGAGGTTTTCTTGTCCCAGCCTTTAATGAGCAGTGTCCCCAGCAGAAATAAATGTGCTCAAAAAAACAAAGGCGAATCAAGTGTAAAAAGATCAAAGTAACAAAATGCATCTCGTAGAGAAAGGCTGGATAATTTCAGAGAGGTTTGTTTAAAGCCAAAGAACCTAGAGTACATATAGCAAACCATAACAACAAAAATAGTAATCAGTTCCCTATATCTTTGACTGGATACGAGATGAAGTAAGGAGCCGAAGCATTATGAGGATAATCTCCAAAAATCTCAAAAAAGCATAGGAGTAGGCTTGGAAAAGTTATGAGATAGACATTTCTGAAAGTCTTTAAGAATAATAGGTTAGGTAAATACCAATCAAGAATAATATAGGCATGAAAAACCCTAGGGAAGGAGAAGGACAAGTTAACATCCAAAGGTTTCATGCCACCTTGTTTTGCCTTAATGATCAAGGAAACAAAAAATTAATGAGGCAACTATCATGTTCAAGTTGTTTCAGACTATCAAATATTACTTTTCTGAAGTTTGTTATGGTGTTACTGCTTAATGTTTACTACGCTGAAGTAGCAGAATAAGGTAGTAGCAAATAAGGACCTAAGTCTGGTTTCATCTGCTCAGAGGGAGAGCAGAGATAGGCAGGACTCTGTAATGAGGTAGTTTGAACTTTCCCTTACAGCCAAATGATCTGGTGTCTAATACGGAGTAATGTATTCTAAAACATCTAGAGTGTAGTAGCTACTCCATAGTATTTGGGCTCATTTTCTGCTATCTGACATGTACTTCTTTAATGCATAAATCACATCTGCGTATCCAAGATCAACTCCACAGCCCAGGGTATGCTATCACCTTGTAGCATCAAAATAATCTGAGAACATAACAGCTGTAGTTCCTGCTTCGGCTAACAATTTTTTGAGGAGTAGGAGCATTGAATGTCCAGTCCACAAAGGAGCTGGATAGAGAGAGGAATAGAAGGGTCTAGAACTTCTCTCTCCATCATAGGTGAGAGTTCTTGGTAAAAGAGACTGCTGGGCAAAAGGGGACTGCAAGGCATCATCTGTTTCACAATATATCTTCCTTTGTGGTGTTTTAGGGCAGATAGGGAACACTAGCCACAGTAAAACACATGGCTTGGAAAAGTACCTGCTTCCTGTACTCCTTTGAGGGTGTATATAAGCCAGATGTCAGGCCACAGTCAACACCAGCTGAGCAGTGGTGCTTCTGAGTGTGTCAAGACAGATCTGAGGCAATTATATTTTCACATGACATTTCAGGCACATTCAGAACTCAAAAGAACAATTTAGTGGCAGTAGCAATGACTTGGATTTTACACTTAGAATTATATTTGCTGAAAGGCTTTGGTTGCTCTAGCTTTTGGTTAATTTTTCCAACTCCAGTTGTACCATGATAGATTTTATTCTACTTTGAATAATTATTCTGTAAGGATATTTCAGTATCACTAATTGTGCACAGTGCAGGTTCTAAGAAATACCATAATAACAGATGATATAAAAAAAGGGAGTATTTCGTATTCTGCACAGCTTCATTAGTGTGTATTAGTTGACCTTTAGGTACAAACTAATTTAAGCTATTTTAGATATTATTAAGTTAGAAGAAAAAACACTCTTAAAGTTACAAGGATATATAGGATATAAAGACTGAGAAGTGTTCAACACACAGAAAATGCCAAGATTAAGAATGCCTTTAGGAATGTATTCTGATACAGACAACAAATTCAAGGTTACATTTTCTTCATAAGGGACCCCTTCCCACTTCAGCACAAGACACAATTTGGTTTTGCTTCATATACAAAATTTCAATATTTTGTACTATCTTCTCACTATGTATCCCATACTGTTTTCAAACCTTTCTCTGAAGGCAGGTCTTAAATTCCTCATGAGCTTTTTTGTGATACTTGCTTCAGTGTCTGAAGGCTTCACAAACTGTAGTCAGGCTTCTCAGCAATCTCCAGCATGGGCACAACCTAGGAGAGAGACTAGAAACTTTTAAAAATAACAATATATTCTCTAGCTGTGGACATTATCGCAATGAGCTGGGCTCATCATAATGTCATTTTTCAGATACCTCCTTAAATAAAATCGTCTTTCTTCAAAGTAAGTCACTTAACTCAGGTGGGTTTCAAGGAGTTACCAGAACTTCTGCAAATGAGACCACAGTGACTTAAGAAAAGGAATAAGACAACTAGATAGAAGTTGTCAGAGTTATGTTATTTACACCTGGCTCTCTTGGGAACTATGTTTACAGGAATGGACAGTAAGTACTCCAAAACAAAACTGCTTTAACTATGACACCATGGGAAAACATTATTCCCATCTATTCAGCAGTTGTGAAGACACATCTGAAGCATTGTGTATTGGCTTGGACTCTCCAGAAAAAAAGGGAGACTGTCAAACAGAGTGAGGCTGGTGAACTACTACCAAAATGATTAGGAACTGGAGCACGTGATATGTTAGGAGAGGCTGGGGTAACTTCATTTTTTTAGTCTGGAGAAGAGAAGGCTAAGGGGGAGTCAGATCTAATCACTATCTTCATTCAGGAAGAGTCTGTCTTGCTTTAGGAAAAGTGTCTCCAGGAGGTCGAGGGAGGTCATCCTTCCCTCTGTGCTAAACAGGAACCCAGAAGACAAAATTTCCATCCAAGTATTTGTCATTAGTCAGAAGTAGCTGTAAACTGGTGATTCTAATCAAAAAACAGACTCAGTATCTTTTTGCAAGTGTTTTCTCTCCCCCTCCATTCTCTGCAGGCTTTGCATGTTCTTGCACACAAATGCAAAGTTACTAGTCACAGGTTACTATTAGGGCCACTGAGACAACCTGTGGTGCTTACATTTGCTCCCCAGGCAACTCCCAAAAGGCAGGCTAGTGAATGGGCTGGATCTTCGTCCTGACACACTCTATACCTATTAGGTTTGTATAAATTGTGATCATGCCTTGTATCAGCTTCAAGTCATGTCTAAAGCAATAAAAGGGAGAAGATGAAGAAAAAGCCCTTAATCTTCTGCAAACAAGGAAATGGCATATGCGGTCACATTTCTGAAGCTAGCAATCTCTTAGCCCGTGCCACAAGCATTGGCATTGAAAAGCTGCAGAATGCATAAAGCCCTCCTGAATTTCAAATTTTCAATCTCAATGAGCACTTAGACATCCTTTTGTCTTCAGTGAGGGATTTTTTTAAAAAACAAATTAATTTTCCCATAACTATGGAAAAACTGGTGTTCAGTCCTTGGGAACCTGGAAAACTCTGAGTGTCCTACATGAACTGGTATGGAAACCTCAAAATTGCATGTGGTGAAAGTTTGAATACTTCCCATGTTTTCTGCTCATGAACAGATCAAAACATTTTCTGTTCGAAAATTCCTTCCTTTGATGCCCAAAGAAACATAACCCAGTATGGTCATTGAGAGAATAACATTAATTCTATGTCATGTCTTCCAAAATTTCTGCTCCATCTACCATCCTAAACGATCTTTATTCTGAAGTACTTTTCCTTTAGAGCTTTGTGCTGTATAATTGTGTAGTAAATCTTGAGCAGGATGTTAGTAGCTATGCCTCAGGCAAAATTCCTGGAATACTGAGGTGACTTCACCTGGACTCCTAAAGAGAGCAGTCTCTCAATGACAGTAGTGCAGCATTAGCACAATATATGGATTAATGAGCTCCAGATTTATTCACACTCCTCAGAGTGTTTTGGGTTGTTTGTAGACTATACCAGCAATGTTTGAATAACTTTTGAATGTCAGTTCTTACAATCCCAGAGACTGGAAAACAATGGAGATTTTGCAAATCTCACTGTCAAATAAATCAAATAAATATTGCAGCGAGCAGGGTCCATGGCTGTACACATAATTTCTTTGTAGAAGTGCAAAACTGATGCTTCAGCACTCTGAAATTTGTATCCAAGTAAGAGTATTTATGATGAAGAAAGGATAGAGCCTCTGCAAAATTGATACCTCCTAAAAATACAAGATAAAATCCCACTAGAGACTGAAAAATGGAACCTACAACACAGACTTTAGGCCACTAGTGAGTATAACACTATATATTCATGGCTGTCTACTTTTAAGAGCTAGGATCCTAAATCTAGAGTAACCCAGAGTTTCCAAACTGAAGCCACAAAGAGGTGATATAAGACTTCACAGGGATAGTCTTCGCTTGACTCTTGTCAGATAAAGTCAATAGTCCTTGCACTATTTCTCTCCTTGTGCATTGTTCCTCCCAGGATAGTATTGCAGTGGCAATGCATGGCCATTGCTACTTTGGTTCTTAGGAATTTGCAAGACAGATGATGGGTCTCATGGTAAAACAGAGAGCTAGAGTCAATGGAAAAAACCCAGAAATATCTAGACATAGCAGTGTAAGTGGATATATTTAATATTTTGTCTTTAACTTACTATCCTGAATTGAAAAAGTAAAGCCAGAGTGAAGGGCTTACAGTCTATCCTCTACATACCGTTAACTGAGAGAAAACATGTGGCTCTAGACAAAGGGAACTGGGTCCCAGGTAAGAAACTACTTTGGGAAACCCAAAAGATGGATTCAGATCCATGTAGGTCTCTTAGAACATCTATGTCTCTATCTCTACAACCACCATCATATCACCTGCTACAAAGGATGAAGGATTAGATCAGAACTGTGTGGTATTACACATTTGCAGATAAAACAGAGAAGAATGTACAAGTAGACGCAAGTATCTAAAGTTCGGTTTTGTTGGATTTTTTGTTGTTTTTTGAAGGGAGAGAGGAGTGTGAATGGTAGATAAACTACAAAAAGGACAGAAAGACAAAAGGAAGAAAGGAAAAAAAAAAGAGGAGGTGGATTCTTATCTGAACAAACTTTTTTTTCTATTTTAAATGCCTTTGCAATAAACAACAACCAAATGGAGATCCAGAAAGCTGTCTGGAGCCACCTTTTCTTCCCCAGTCCAATAGGAACTGTTCTTAAGGCTAAAGTACATACCCCATTTAGAAGGCAGAGGCTGAATCTCTGCTGATTCAGACAGACTGCACTGAAATCAGTGGACACTTCCCACCACTGTTTGTGAGGATGTGGAATCTGTCTCTCTCATTTGTTTTTCATTTGGTTACTGTTTCATTAAGTAAAACAAGAGAAGGTATCGACACCGCCTCCCAGTCCTTACCACCCTGCAGATAACTGCTCTCTCCATAACAAGCCACATGCATTTCCAAGCATGAAAAGGATCTGAAAAAGATCGCATAACAGAAAATGAGTGGTGGTTAATACTCCTTGAGACCCTGGTTTGGGTGCAGGGGTTGACACCTACGTGCTAGGATATTCTGGACCTTCATATTTTTGACCTTTTTCATAAGTGAGAATACTTAGGTTTTTCATAAGGGAATAGCTTTAAAAGGAAAATCAGAAGGTTCAAACAATTTTCATCTGTGATTTCAAATTAAAGTGTTTCCTAATTCAGGATATATTTAAAAACGATTTTAACATTTACAAAATTAGGGAATGAGAACAAAATATTCCCCAATATATGTATCACGAGGCTCCACCTTCTCTTCACCACTGTGAGATAAGCAGGGGTGCACGCACTGCAACAGACTCTAGAGCTCTTGAAATTGTTGCTTCTTGAGAGTGAACCTGGAAACAGCTGGACAGAGGCAGAGACCACAGACCTGGCCAGGGTAGAGGCACTGCTCCCAGGATGGGACAATTAAAACAATGATCCCATCCCATCTCCTGATCCTGCAGCAAGGCAAACTGTTATTCTGCTGTCATCCCTGGCATGCAATTCTGGAATATGTATTCAATTCACACAGACCTTTTCTACTTGACTACTTATTTCCCCTGTATTACCCACATCATGCAAATGTGAAGGGCTTGTTCTGTGCCTTCAAACTCACAGGCTGCCAGTCAGAGCTGTTGGGGAGCATGAACAGGCTAAAATCTAAAAAAATATCCTAGAAGTGCAATAAATTCTCACATGGGACTTAACAATGTTGATTCCTGAAAAAAAGGGGCACTGAAGAAAGAAAATATGTCAGAGGCACATTTTTTCTGGGAGTAAAGAGTCTGGGCCAAAGTCTTCAGAAATAGAAAGAAGCCCACCCATCCAGACAAGGGTTTTTATATTAAACAGCTGAGGGTTCTATGCATCTAAACAGGTACTACTATCAATTTGATTTCATCTAGAAAACAGGAATTTGTTAATTTTTACTCCTTGTTCACAAGGAAAATGTATATTTACTTGCATTATAAAATGAGAACATGAGTTAAATTCAGGTAGTTGTCTGAGGTGGTTTAGATAGGAGTATTTTAAGGAACTTGAAGGCAGCTATTCTGTTGTCTTGGAGCGTGTGTAAGTGCATTAAAGCGTTGTAAAAAGTAATTTTAACAAAAAAGTACAGTGGATGTTTAAACCCCATGAAATGGAACAACATTGTTCTTTACAAGTTCATAGAAAACAATTATCTGAGACTGACTGGTGTGAAATAAAAAGGCTTTTCAGCACACTTTGACTCATATTGGCACTGCTGAGATGTTTACATACACAATAGTTTGTCTTTATAGGAGGCCTCAATTATCCACTACTTATTGGTTCATATATATTATTTTCCTGCATGAAACTCTGACAAAGATAACCACCTGCAAAGTTGAAAATAAATTTCAAATGCAAGATGATTTGTTTAAAGAGGTAGGCATTTTTTAAATTTTGCCTCTAGTCAAGTAAGTGCAATTTTGAATGTAATTATTTTTTCCTGAGATCACATTCGCAGATATGAGCTATATAGAGCCTCTTTTAAAAAGTCTTGTTTTGAATATGGATGAGTGAGAACCATTTATGCAGCATGTATCTGAAGGTCATTTAATTTTTTTCAGAATTAACCCATAACTCCTGGGAAATGACACTGCATTCTAAATTAACATCAAACATCCCAGAGTACTATCGAGAGAAGATTCAACTCTGGCCATAGAAGCTGTATGCTATTACATTTCAGAACCCATTTTCTGTTATAGCACAGGAAAACGACAGGAAGAAATACCATCAGAGTATCTATAAGTATGTAAATGGGTATAGGAATGACACTAGTTAAAACTAAAACACTCCATCTGAATATTTTTGTACTACAAAGATTTTACTATTGCTATTCTTGTGAGTCTTCTTGATTTGTTTAACTCATGGATCCTTGAAAGTTTGGATTAATTTTCCTTTATGTATCAACATTATAGTTATGAAAAATCCCTAATGAGCCATGCTGCAGCTTCTGGTCTTTGAGTGCTGTTTGGAGCTAAACATGCGTAGCAGTTATGCATTGCAGGGCATCTTTTCTGGCTGAAAAAAAGTCTTAGAGAAAACTAAATTACTCTCGGTTTCAAAATTAACAACAACAAACGGAAACAGCTCTAAAAACCCTGAAGAGGCACATTTATCTGCTTGGGGCAAGAATAATCATGGAAAACATCAAACCAAGAACATTTTGCAGAATCACTATAACATGCAACAGAAGAAAGGTGTGAATGAACTAGTTAATTGAACCCAGAGGTTTTCTGTTTCCTCTCACTACATATATTCATTGCAGTTTAATGTTTTTCCCGAGGTATTCTACATTTCAGATTTTAAACAGTTGGAATTGTTTTGCAAAGGCAGAAGACAAATGATATACTCTGAATTATTAAGAATCGCAAGGAAAAGTAAGATTAGATTTCTGTCTTCATTTCACTTCATAAAAATGCTGGGCAGAAGCAGTGAGGACAAGAGTCTTTGAAGAGCTTTTTTAAATATTTTAGATAACAAAAGCATTAAGATTGGCATGAACAGAGACTCTACAGGTAGGTCTGGATGCAGGAGCATCCAAAGGATCAGAAAGGCTGTTGGTGGCACCCAGATTAAGCAGGTCATGGACATCCCAGCAAAGCACAGCTATTTGCAATTTCTCAGGACAACTAGAAATCCGAGGATAGCCTACATCCAAATTAAAATACTCAAACAGTAAGGATTCCCATCAAAGTGGGAAGATAAAGAACAGGCTACAGCCTTAGGCTGCCCAAAGAAAGTGAGAAAGGATGGCAAGGAAAACCTGTGGACTCACAAAGGTGGCATGGCATGGGATAGGATGGAATGGAATGGCATGGCATGGCATGGGATAGAGAGGGAAAACTCGTTAGCATCTCCTGAAGGGCACAAAGAACACTTCAAAGCTTGGTCGCCCTCCTCAGCCCAGGCAGCATGGAGAGGTCTCAAAGCTGGTGTCCATCTGCAGACACCTGTCCTGGTGCTTATGAGAAGTAGAGTGGGAAAATGTGAGTGAAACAAGATTTCTTTTAAAATAAAACTACATTTTCCTCCTATAAGGCTTCACATGGAGCTTGTAGCAACAGTGTAGTATAATTATTTTCTTACAGCATAGACAAGGTGATCCTTCAGGTCCACAGAGCAGTAAGATGAGTTCCCTCATGGAAACAAAAGCAGTGAACACAGTCACCGAAACTGCTCAAGTTTACAGGGGGAAGAGACAGGTAAAGATACCAAGTGATTACCTGAGGAATTGTCTCCCTGATAACAATAGAAAGCTTTCAAATGCTGCGCTCTGCTAGGGAAAAAAAGTGCATAATCAGTGTCCAGCTATGCATAGCCCAGTAATGTTGTTACGGACTTGGCTGCGAGAACAGCTGCTGAATAGTGCTCTGCTCCACCACTTCCAGGACTTAAGGTCCCTAGAGCACTGTTGCACTGCACATGAGCAGAGGAACTACCTGCAGTCTTGTCACACTTTGCCTTGCTTTCACTTTGCACTCAGCAACCTTGTGTAAACTGTTAACATAGTTTTGGGTGCTAAAGAAATAACTACCTTTGTTTAGTGCATTTATTTGACAGATATCATGATGCTATTCAGGCTGATTGATCAGAAACAACTTTCTTGTGCTATTTGTCTATGGAGTAAAACACCAAAGTTTATATCACTAAGTAGAAACAGCCTTTTCTTGGGGTTGGTTTGAGACTCAAGCCGAGCAGGGAGGTACCTAGTGCAGTAGCAGCAAAGAGGTCTAAGAAAGAAGATTTTTTGTCAGGTAGTCTTGGATCTATCACAATTCTAAGGCTGCTGTGGTTAATAACAGTTTATCTTCTCATGCTGCCAGTGTGCTTGTCACAGCAGCAACAACCTGTGGTGCCATTGGTGACTTTGGAGAGTGAGGTGAAACCTCATAGTTGCAGCCTTTCCTCTGCCACTCCGCATGGCACATTCCCTCCAGTCAAGGACCCCCTCCTCCACCTGAGTGGCCACTGCCAGCTGGGGCAGCATGGACTCTTACACAGCAACATGTGAGGCAATTTAAGGGAAAACTTGTTGTTAATGGGCTTGGCTGCATTGTGCACTGCCCCATTTCTTTTCAATCAAAACATTTTATTCCTTCAGGGGGTTTGCATTTAACCTGATAGCGAGTTCAGTTCCTCTGCAGCTAATAAATGTATCCTACTGGTCCTACTAGTCACTGTTGTACTGAAGAAATATGCTTTGGTTGTTTTACATTTCAAGGCACATGGTTTGCTTAAATTCACCAGCATTTATTTCCTCAAGCCTGTTCTATATTCATTACATACTTGCGTTTCCCCTACTTCTCCGCATTATAGGGATGCTTGCCATTAAATATATTTCCTTGGATTCTGGTATCTTCAAAACACCTCAGGTATTTTCACAGAAATCATTTTATTTTCTTCCAAGTGAAGTTTATTAAAATATCCATTGCTACAGGCTGTAGTACATGGAATGGAGTCATATCTCATATTTAACAATCTTTTTCCAGTCATGCTACTCATAGCTGAATAAATTTAAGCTCTCTTTTTGACTCTGCTGATTTTTAGACGTGGTGTTTCCTTTGCTAACTGGGGTCATTTTTTTAATGGCCATCAGTGTTCTTACAGGACAGGTGATTAAGGATCATTCGTAACCTCTCACAAGCATAGAATTCTTAGTGCCTGTTAGGTAGCAGTGAGTGTTCTGAAATACACATTACTTTTCTATTAGTTTCTCCAGCACTTTATCTTAATTACTTCCATTTTGTCTATTCTAGTTTCTCATTACTTACCAACATAGCAAACCAAGACCTGAGGTACCTGCAGACTACTGTAAGTACCTCCATCCAAAGGTTAATTAATCTGTAACTCTGGACAGAACCTCCAAAGTACACTTCTTGTCTCTTCTGGGGTGCAAGAGCTGCAAACGAAGCACCACACACGTGTCTCATGGGGATATACTCAGTTTCCTGTTTCCCAAAGCCTGTGATTAACCAGTCCCAGCCGTATGACCTTTTCCCTCCACCCCGTGCATGGCAACAAATCATCATGTGGCTGTCACTCTATTTCCCCTTACCTTTTTGGTGCAGAATACCTCTCTGTCAGCTTATGCTCTGCATTTCACCCCTTTGGATGTGCTTCAGAGGCAGTCAGTTCAGTCTGTAACAGAGAAGGATGAGATTACCATTACAGATATAAAATAATATTATATTAAGGATTCTAATCTCTTAGAAGAGGAGAAAAACATACAAACCAATACCCAAACTATGCAAATTTCAGCTGAAATTCTCTATACATTCTGGAACAGAAAAGCTAACTCACAGAATAAGTGGTTTCTCCATACTCTAGATGCCTCCTGAAAGACCATTTCAAATGGGACTAAAAGTGTGTAAATCAGCAGAAGCCAAAATGCATGGAATGTTCTGACTTCTGCAGTGAGGAAGCTAAACCAGACTAACTGTTCTTTCTTTAGAATCTTAAATCTATGTAAATTTTCTACATCCTTAGCCTTTTTTTCTGAATCCTTGATTACATTTCTTGTTATCATGAGCTGCACATCTTTTGGCCAAAAAATAGATAGGAATTACAGCAAAGAAACAAGATTGCCAGTTTCTTATGTGACTTCTGATTGTGAGGACCTGGCAAGAGGAAACTGAAGAATCTGCATTACTGAAAAGGCTTAACAATGCTTTTCCCTTGCTGCAATCTAAAATACAATTTTGAAAACCACATTAAAATAAGTAAGAAACAGAAGAGAAATGAAGGACAGAGTTTAAGCATTGCAAATTGTGCATTTGCTTTGTTTCTTTTTTCATTATTTGTGTTGACTACAACTTTCATTAATGTGAGACAGCAGTAGCTAGGACACGTCTTGAAGACTGTTGAGGGGATCTTCATTTTTACTTTCAAGAACAGAAAATTTAAGCAAATGAAATATGATCTGTATGAGAGTTTGGATGGAAATAAACATATACTATATTCCCAGTACACATGTGACTAGGTAACATTACAAGGTACAGAGAAAGGAGATCCATAATGCAAGACAACAAACAACAGAAGCCAAAGGAAAAAAAAAAAAAAGAAAGAAAAGAAATAACCTCAAAATCTGATATTGTTTCATGTCTACATCAGTTTATTTGGCTTTGCAAATTACAACTTTGACCTGATTGTTAACTTTGCCGAACAATTTGAAATGTATGTCATTTTTTTTCTGTACTTGTATAAGCTGCCAATGAATCAAGACACTATGTCAAGGTAAATCTCTGCATTTGTATTAGGTATTTCACTTGCTTTAGTCCAAATAACTTTAGCGTACACTGACATCCAATATTCAAATATGCAATATAAATTTAATTTACAGTCTCTTGCATTTCTAATGCATGGGAAATTTTAAACAGAGTGCAACCATTTTAAATATTTATAAAAACTCCTAGGAATACAAAGTTATTGGATATTATAATTTGCTTCATACATAAACATGACAGTTAAGAGATAGGAAAACAAGTAAGAGAGTTCTATCTCATGGCTTTATTATTAAAGGTTGTCTGAAAGAAGTTTCAATATTAAACAAAAAAGAGTTTGTCAGAAAGGTGCCTGAAGGTTCACAGAAGGCAGGACTCACAGGCAGTAAAGGAGGGGGAGTGTGCTCTGGGCACCCTCTCTTCAGAGAGCAGTGATTTCAGACATGAAGATGCACCTCAAGGGCTGCTCCTTCCCTGAAGTAGGGCAACTAAAGTGAACGTGTTTTTTTCATGTCCTTGTCATTGTTTAACCCCAGCCAGCAGCCAGTCCCCATGCAGCAGCTTGCTCACTTCCCCACCCATGAAATCAGGGAGAGAATCAGAAGGGTAAAAGCCAGAAAACTCATGGTTTGAGATAAAGTTTAATAGGAAAATCAAAAGCCATGGACACAAGCAAAACAAAACAAGGAATTAATTCACTGCTTCCTATGGTCAGGCAGGTATTCAGCCATCCCCAGGAGAGCAGGGCCTCCGTCATGGGTAATGATGACTTGGGAAGACAAATGTCATCATTCCAAACATCCCCTCCCATTTTCTTTCTCCTCCTACTTTATATACTGAGCATGATGCCATATGGTATGGAATATCCCTTTGGTCAGTTTGGGTCACCTATTGCGCTGTGTCTCCTCCCAACCTCCCATGCACTCCCAACTTCCTCACCAGCTTGGCGGTACGGAAAGCAGAAAAGGCCTTGACTCCGTGTAAGCCCTGCTCAGCAGTAACAAAAACATCTCTATATTATCAACTCTATGTTCAGCACAAATCCAAAACACAGCCCCATACTAGCCACTGTGAAGAAAGCTAACTCTAGCCCAGTCAAAACCAGCAGAGCCCTACAAAACAAACCACTCCCAATTGCCCCCCTGGCACTGGGCTAGAGATTTCCATAGACAGATGGGAGTCAGGGTGATGGGTGGATGACCATGGCTACCCTCCTTGTCTTCAGCTAACTTCTCCATGAGATTTTCCAAGCATCATTAAAAAGGTCAGCCTTCAGCCTGATCTAATATGTATTGAATAGTTTTGTATCATTTGTGGAATATGCAGTGTCTAATTGTAATCATGGCCCTGCAGTAGGTATAATGCCATGGGTTATTGAGATATGGAAAGAAGTTCTTACCTGCTTTAAATCTTTAGGAAGAATTAAATGGCGAGCCGCCTGGCTCCCTTCTTCAAGAGTTTAGAGGTAACTTGGGACACTAAGGAGTGAAAAGACATGCTCATGCAGCCTAATAGAAATGGGAAGAGGAGCAGGATATGTCTGGGTCCTCTTTCAGCATCTAAAGCACTGGCTAACAATAAGAGACCAATGGATCCCAACCAACTTTTGATAATTTGCCTGGTTCCTAGGCTCAGTCTAATGCTTTATGACTTCAGGAGATAGTAAAAAAACAACAAAAAATAATAATTAAAAGAAAAGAAAAAAGAAGATAATTAAGAGTTCACACTTTTATCCTTACTTAGAAATAATAACACAAGAGTGACTGCACTGAGTCAGTGCATCTAACCCAGTATCCAACAATGAACCTCACTTTAACTAAATAAGACCAGAGTAGGAATAAAATTCTTTTCATACAGGTTCTTTACGTACCAGGGTACCACAATGATATTTAGCAAAATGAGCAGCTAAAGATGATCCAATCTTCTGTTCTGTGTATTTCCTCAAAGTACAATGTTGCTAAGATGCAAATGCAGTGAGGCCACAGCCAAAAAACCCAAATCACAGAGATGGATTGCAATAGGCATAAGAAATAGGTTGCTAACCAGGGGTAAAAAGCAAATCAGTGCTTCCCCACAATAAAAACCAACAAACCAACAAACAGAAAAGGGCATAAAAAATCCAGGGGATAATTGGAATTTCTTATGAGCAGCATTCCCATCATTATTTTGATGCTAGAACATGAGTTCCTTAGTGTTCTTGCCAAAATGAACAGCAAGAGAAGAAGTTAAAGAAGAAGTGTTAAGAGTCTGTTTTTTCCTTAATGAGACAATTATTAATTGTTTTATTCAGCAGTTAAATTACCTGATACAGTTAAACATAATATAAGAGTACAAAAGATACTGCATAACCCAGGAATGACTCTCAGGATGAAGAGAAGGGAAGTGAGGAGGCACCTGGAAATACTTTTTTTCTTCTAGCAGAGCTTGTTGTAGTTCAATTACAACTGGGAAACCTGTTTTATAATGTTACTGGTGGGCTAAGTATAAAAATAGTAAAAGGCAAGGCCGTGTTTACCACTACTCCATTAGGGAGCTGCAGCATTGGTTACACACTGTCTAATGGCCCAGGGCAACAGGAAAGTATTGAACCATTTTGTTCAAAACCAGGGCATGTGCAATGAATATACTTGTGAAAAAATAACTGACAGAAATCAAGTTAGGGATAAGAAAACAAAAATTTTGAATTTACAAGGTTCACTTCCAGTTAAATGAAAACTGCCTACCACATTGTTCAGCCTCTGCAGCTTCTGCAAGTCCTATTTCAGCTCAGCCCAATTAAAAGAAATGCAGCGAGAGCAGCAGCCCTCAGATTACCTCGCCAAGCACCCCTGGGTTTTCCTGCCAAGAAAAACTTCACTTGCAAGGGTCATATGGTTTGGCACTGTACAGATCTGAGTAGCTGCTGATGGGCAGCAGGATGAAGCAAGCAGTGCATTTGTCTCAGGAAAGCAATGTGTTCCCTGGGACACATGAACTCAGAAAACACAATGGTCATTAGTCCTGGCTCTTCAGCACTTGCAGATGAGCAGCATCTCACCACTGCAGATCTACTAAGGCAAGGAGAACATGACTTTTAAGCAAGTTGTGCCTTGTACAGTTTGTATGGTGTTTGGGTAACCTTCATGATGCAAGACCTGGTCAGAGATTTCTTGCAATTTGAGCAAATACATTTGGCTAGAAAGTGACTTAATCTGCTTTCCCTTCACATCAATCCATTCCCTTTTAAAAACATGGTGACCTGGGAGATGTGCAAGCTCATATTTGGAGTCTTTTCCATACTTCCTACAGCAGAATGGATTATTTTCAGTTCCTTTTTGCATTTTTAATTCTCATCTGTCTCTGACATTTCCCTCCAAAGGTTTATAGGCATATATAACTACAGAATGAAAAGTCAGAAGCTGATTTTTCAGGAAGATTGAAGTAATCCACAAGCCAGTGTTGATGAAGATCATGATTTTTCATTTATTCCCCTTATTGGCCATTCAAAATTTTCTTTGGCAACAGGGGCTTGGCTTTGGCTTGATAAAATCTCTTGGACTTTTGGGGCACTGTGTGCCTCTGTCATTTAGTGTCCTTCAGTACTTCCTTGACAGGCTTCTTTCCTGTCCTTTGATGCAAATCGATACAGATCAATTTTAAGCAGATCAGCTGGGTAACATCAGATGAGAATCTGCCATCCTCTATTTTAACTTCCTGGAAAATGTCTACTAATTCAGGACTTTCCTGCCTAGCCATCAGCAGTCAGTCATATAAGCACTTCAGTTAGATGCAAGCTCACGATCAAAAGTTAAAAGTCCACCAAAAAAACTCAACTATGAGAAAAGATTTCAGAATGATAATCATTATGCTAAAGTACATAATGCTACTGAAATATATGTATTCAAAGACCATCCCTGCATAAGAACAATAGCTACTCAAATTCCCAGGGAAGAAAATGATTTGTATAAGATTTTGTTATCCCATTGTAGCAATACTTTTTTTTTGCATGTATCTCTTAAATAGCATATACTGGCTATCACTATCATTAAAAACATGCATTTTTAAAACCCTTTAAGCCACTGTTTCTAGTTACTCTCTTTGAGGATGTACTAGCTGGTAACATAGGAACTTTCATCACCTATCAATTAGTTAGTGAAAGATAACTACTGCACGTTAATTTACAGTTTTCATTAAATGGAGCTGAACAGCATTAATACTGATGAGCCTAATGAAATGAATATTATATCTCAGCAGATAAGAGAAGACAGAAAAGTACCTACAGCTGCAGGAATTTTCCACACTGAATTTTAAGTGGAAAACCAGCTCATACAGCTCATAGACTCACATATACAAATCAACATAAAATTTCTATTTAAAAAAATATTTAATTTCTTAAAAGAATTTATGTCACTTGTCCCAGCGCCTTGCAGTTACGAGGCTTGGAGTGTCTCTGTTCCCAGTGCCCTTGGCTGTCATGCTGTGGCTATGCAGTCATCCATGGGAACACTAAAGAATGTTACAGGACATGAAAACTGTATTAACTTCCCAGAGAAGGGAAACATGAGGGAAACCTCTTTGGTTAGCATCACTTTTGCTTCCAGTTTGCATGAATTAAACAGTGATGTCCGCAAAAGGACTAAAGAGCTTCAGCTGGTATTTAAGTAGGACCTGCATACTTCTGATTCAGCTTGTAGGCTCATGAAGGCAAAGGATGTCTGTGTTTTCAGAATAATACAACAATATGGAATCCCTTTCAAGCTTTATTATTTACTCAAAATTCAAATTATTCAAATTTATTTTCTTTTGTCACTTAAAAGGCAGAGCTATATCAGCTAGAAATGCATGTAGATAAGGTAAATGGTATTTGACTCCTGATTAGGTGGCCTTACAAGAAAATTTGAGTCAAGTGGGTGAGACATGGAACAAAAGATTGTCAAAAGAGGTAGAAAAGGTAAGAAAACTGTCCCCACTGCCTAAGAATTGAGAAGAAAGAGGAGAGTGAAGAGGTGAAAAACAGAGAGGATGGAGTGTGTCCCCAGCTAGATTTTGAGAAACATGTGATTCTTAGCTGCACATGATAAATTCCAAGCAGTCATGAAAATTGCAAATCCCTTGCCCTAAAGGTAAAGGTAAAATAGAACAGTTTTTCCTAATAGTAACAAAGGCCAGTTCAGGAAAAACAGTAAGAATTCCACCTTTTGCTTACAATGAAATCTTGCCTATCAGTCGTCGTCAGCAGAGACATGATTCAGACTGTTTCTTACCTGAGTCATGTGCTAGAAGCTGTCAGGGTTGCATGTTTGTGGTGGATTGACCTACCTGGATGAGAGGTGCCCACCAAGAGGCTCTATCACTCTCCTCTTCAGCAGGACACGGTGTGGAGAAAATAAGATGGAAAAAACCACCATGGGTCAAGATAAAGGCAGCTTGTTAAATCAAAAGCAAAGGCTGTGTGCAGAAACAAAGGAAAACCAAAAGATTTATCCTCTACTTCCCATCAGCAGATGATGTCCAGCTACTTCCGGGGAGGTAGGGCTTCAATAGCTGTAGCAGTTGCTCTGGAAGACAAATGTCATAATAACGAATGTCCCCTCCTCCTCCTCCTTTCCCTTAGCTTTTGTTGTTGAACACATACCGTATGGTATGGAATATCCCTTTGTTTAGTTTGGGTCAGCTGTCCTGGCTATGTCCTCTTTCAAGATCTTGCCCACCCTGAGTCTACAGATGATAGGAGTAAGCTGGGGAGACAGCCTTGATAGTGTGAAAGCACTGCTCAGCTGGGCAAAACATTGATGTATTATCAACATCTTTCTAGATACTCATACAATGCACAGCACCATGAGGGCTGCAGTGGGAAAAATTAACTCCACCTCGGCCAGAATCAATACATTGTTATCACCACTGTCTTACCAGGAGATATGCAGAGGAGTCTGTACGAGAGAGAGCAGCTCTGCTGCTTAACTAATGCAAATTAGTATAGCTTCATTATCTTTATAGAGCTGTGACAAACTATATCAGCTGATTCTGTCTTGTACTGCTTCAAGCAAACACACTGTTTATCTCCATTTGAATGTAAAGCACCCTAATAAAACCTTCATTTTGACACATGTGGGCTGCATGAGTGAGAGAGAAAGCTGGTAAGGTTCTTAACAGTTGGCAACAAGATCCTCAACTAATGAGTAAAAATCTGAATCATGGTCCTACTCTTCTGGTGATGAATGTTTCTAGGCATTGATGTCAGTAACATAGGTCTTGGAGAGGGACTGGTTTGGGTAGGAGGTGTAATTTTGCTGGATAGAGTTACAGACTGTAAGCCCATCTCCAAACAACCATACAAAGGGACCCAAGCATTTCTATCAAAGCTTTCACCTGGACTGATGTGAGCTGCACAGCTACACCTGTTTAGTATGGTGCTATTCACTGCTGCAGAGCATAATATCAAACCATCCCCTTCTTGACCCACATGCCTCTTCCTGAGAAGTGGGATGCCTTGCCACAATCTAAGATAAGAAGGAGGGCTTAGGCAATGTAGTCCCAAGTGGGGCCCATCTGACCTCATGGCAACCATCCAAAGGCTTCAGACTGACAACACAATGGTCAAGCTCAGTTCCCTGGATATCCAGTAAGCATAGCTATATCAGAGGGGGTGTTCCCAAGACACTTGATTTCCCTGTGAGCCATATACGACATGCTGACATCTTGTCCACATTCAGTATTTAATTCTAAAACTCAGTCTGGGCTGTTAGACACTGAACTAATCCCCCACATGCCCTGGGTAAACCTCCAAATGCTTCCTTACACCCTCAGTTTCCTGAATACCTTCTAAACTTGGACTCCAAATCCTCTTCTCTCCTCTTGGGAGAGCTCTCATCCCTTTCTCCTTGTGAGAGACACTGACAGTTCACTTTGCAGCCCATCCTGGACACAAGTAAATATCTGCTGAGCCTAGAACACCATCATGCATTGTCACCACGGGCATGAAGAAAAAAAAAGAAGATCTAGGAGGCAGGCTTCCCCCTTTCCAGTTTCAACAAACATTTGTTGTCCAGTGTGTTGTTCAATGTAAAAAATTTTGAAATACTTTATAGTAACAGCCACTTCAGCTTCACATTTTCTTCTGGAATAGTGTCAGGGAGAGTATTCCCAAGGTGGCACAAGTAACTCTTCAGCTGGCTCAGGTGGTCCTAAGCACCCGGTGCAACTCCTCTCTTTGGGTCTGCCCTAATTCCTATCACAAGACTTGGCAAATCATGGGAGGCAACGAACTCTTCCCCCATTGCAGAAAGCCAGGTGGTGAATGCTAAAGCAGCGTAGACGCTGACGGAAGAATGAGTAAGATTTCAGATAAGTAAAGCCTGTTAGGATTTCAAGCATCCCACACCATAGAAGGATCCAGGAATCCTGCTAAAATGACACCACCCAGTTGATGATTTTCAGATATTTTTGAACTCACTTCATTTCCTTATCACTTTTTAAAAGGCCAATTTCTTTGTTAACATGTGAAAGAGTATTTGCAAAGGTCTCATATCTATGTCTTATATGAGAAAACAGCTAGTGGTTTGCATAACTGATTTAAAGATTGCTGCCATCTGCAGTATTCTAAATATCATGTCTCATTTCAGAAGAGATGTAAGAAAAGAGGCATAAATATGTGACTAAGTGACATGAGAAATTTGACACCTAAAGAGTAGCATTTTTTGCATGATCTCAAACCAGATAGAAATGAAGCATATATTTTTAGTGCTAAAAAATATTAATTTCAGCATTCTGAACAAATGGGACCCATTGACATTTACCTGAGAAAAAGTTATAAACAAATTCCACATGTGGACAAAATAAATACATATTCACTTCAGACATTGCCAATTATCTAAAATTAGGCTGGAATCTAATTTAGTTAGAATTAGAATCAGAAAATACTTCAAGTAAAACCAAAATATTTTTGAGGTAACCAATGTGTGCAATAGGAGTTTTCAAGAGAACAGATTAGTAGGAAAAATATAGAAGAAATTTTCACAGCAAAACTTTGTAAACAGAAGAAAACAGTAATTTGCTGTCTCATAGCAAAAGAGAGCCCTACGACAAAGAGGATTATCCCCAAAGTTCTTAGTATCCAGAATCATCTGTTTTGGCCCCTCACATTGATGGTGGTATGTTAAGAAGAATAAACATGTATTTTTTGAAGAAACAACCACAGCAACAACAACAAAACCAAAGCAAAAATAACATTAGTGTAACCACTATGCATATATATTTGATTTCCTTGTTCATAAGCACCATCTGGAAAAGCCTCATCCATAAAAATGAAAGAACAAGGAAAAAAAGCATTTTTTTCCTTGTATTGCATTAACATCTAAACTTCATGAGGAGATGGGTCAAACTGAATGGCAAGTTAGATTTTACAGCAGCAACTCAAACAAACACAAACAAAACTAATCACATGTTAATATTTTATATCATCTCATGTGCTTTGGTCTTGTTCAGAAAAGCCTGGAGAAGTATTGCTAGATAGGATCTAAAATGCGCATTTGCCTGCCCCACAGTTGCTCTGGAGAGGTGCTTTTCCAGCTTGTTCAGAAACATTTCCACTCTTTCCTGAAAATGCCACTGAAAACCTGATTGAGGATTGCAGCAAGGGACGGGGCATTACTCTGTAGAATAGAGTAGTTCACTTGGCAGGGACCTCCAATGATTATCCAGTCCAACTGCCTGACCAACTCAGGTCTGACCAAAAGTTAAACCATGGCATTAGTGGCATTGTCCAAGTGCCTCTTAAACACTGACATGTTTGGGGCATCAATCACCTCCCTAGGAAACCTGTTCCAGTGACTGACCACTCTCTCCATAAAGAAATGCTATGCAATGTGTAGTCTAAACCTCCTCTGGTACTGCCCACTTTTGAACCACTCCCACACCTCCTATCTCTGCATCTCCCTCAGAAAGCTGTGGAGAGCCATAAGGTCACCTCTCAGCCTCCTTTTCTTCAAACTAGACAAATCTCATGTCCTCAATTGAATGTCCTGGAAGGACATTCCTTCCAGGCCCATCACCTGCTTTGTTGTCCTCCTTTGGACACACTCAAAGACCTTCATCCTTCTTAAACTCATAGGGCCCCAAAATCAGTTCTTGAGGTGAGGCTGCACCAGCATTGAATCCAGGAGGATAATCACCTCTCTGGACCTGCTGGTGATGCTGTGCTTAATGCACTCCAGGACACAAGTTGCCCTCTGGGCTTCCAGGGCACACTGTTGATTCATACTGAGACTTCTGATGACCAGCATCCCCAGATTCCTTTCTGCAGGGCTGGTCTCCAGCCACTTCTCTCCAAATTTATGCTTGTGCCCAGCGTTACTCCATCCCAGGAGCAGAATCCAATATTTGGACTTGCTAAATATCATGCCCCTAATGATTGCCCACAGCTCCAACCTATCTAGATTGGAGATGGGAGTCCGGTGCTCCGCCATTCTCTGTTATCCTATCTGATTATGTGCAGTGCTTTCTAGTTGTTCCTACCGAATGTGCAGATTTTTTTTCCATCTTATTTCTCCCTTTTCATCCATTTTCTGCCTTGCAGCATAACTGTAGTTCTTCTATTTGTTTTTGGTTTTTTTCAGCACAAGCACCCTACTTGTTCCTTCACCCAGACCGCTGGTGAAAACAAACTAGAATAGAGTGAAGGCAAAACCCTGTAGAGCTGCATAAATATATCTTCCCCTTTTGTCAAGAAACTGCTGAGAAGTATTTCTTGAGCACAATTTAGCTTGCAGGTTAGGGTTCTTTCATCTAAACTATCATTCTTTAGCTGGCTTGTGAATATCATGTTAAACATTGTGAAAAGCCTTACTAAGAACCAAGATATAAAATATTCACGCTCCCATTCTATCCACAAATGCCATTATCCCACTGTAAAAAGAGTTACTTGAATCTGAAAAGATTAGAGTACATGCTACAAGTTAGATGAGAAGAGAGTTGATGGCAACTCCTCTCAGTATAATTTTCCAGTTACTTACGAATGTGTTGCTGAATTATTTGTTCCAGATTTTTTCCGGGTATTAAAGTTACGTTGAGGGGTATGTAGCTCCCTAACTTCTCCTCACCCTTGTTCCCTCCAAAGAAAGAGGGAAAGCAACAATGATGATATCAATTTATGACACTTCATCCATTCTCTTTTTGAATTTCCAGAGCTGGTTGCTCTTGGCTCTGATACCTTTTTGACAAGTGCTTTTTCTGTCAAAAAATGAAGTTCATCAGGTCTGGAAGAGCTACAAATATTTTATCTATCTAAGTATCTTATTTACCTTTAACTGAGGCAGAGGGTTTATTGCTGGTATTCACTTTGCTAATCTCTCCTCCTTGCTGCCTTTTCTACTGACAATTGAAAGGCAACACTGTCTACCCTGCTTAATAGTTAATTAAAAAAATCGAACCTTCTACAATGCTTCTTATCTTTTATAAAATGTAATGATGGCAAATATTTCCTGAAGTTCAATTAGAAATTCAGTTTACAAAAATTCAATACCACTCATAATTGCAAATGGTTCAGGCATGCAATGGAATGAATTATTGTCTATTGTATTTCCTTTAAATCCTGGTTAACCTCTTGCTGCTTCTAAATTAGAATAAAAGCAGAGACATGTAGAATGAAAGTACTCGCAGAATATCAATATAAATTGACTGAAATATGTTGCTGAGGATGCAACTTGCATGTTAACAAACCTACTTCAGTTGTGATACAGAACTTGAAAGTGGGAGAATAATTCAATAATTATCATGAAATGACATCTTCTTAAACTGTTATTAAATGCTATGTAACCCATGAACATAAGAAAGACAAAATGATGGCTTTTCTTGCCATAGTTGCACTGGAAAAGGGGAACCTTGACACCTTTTCATTAGTGGAAAGTTATTAAACCTGAAGGGAAAAGTCAGCCCTAGATAAAACAAGTTTTTGATCTGGCAGCTTCTAAAAGGCAATTTGCACTTGATCTGACTCACATATTAAATATATACAGGAGACAATTAATTCAAACAGTAGTTGCTTTTGAAAGTCTTATTTTTGAAAGAACTAACATTCCCAGAACTAAATTAAAATGCAGTTTTAGAAATATGTCAGTTGAAAATCTTTAATATTTTACGCCATGGTACACTTCCCTAATTTTTACAAAGATCCTTGCTTGTAGATCCAGAAGTACAGTTTAACTCAATTGTTGGGGTATTATTTAAGCTTTAATTAATAAAGACATTTGAGCACGTGCTCAATTCTCATTTAAATCAGTGAGGGCTCAGTGCTCTGATTCAGGCCGAGACTGTGTTTACTTCCTTTCATGAGTCATCCTCAGCCTTCAATAATAAAAGAACTCTAGAAGTAACTATTTCATATTTAAAAGAAATAGAGAAAACAGGGTATATCTGTATAAGCACTGCATCTTTTTCTCTGAAGATTTTTGGTGATTAGAGTTTGCAAGAGTTGATGAAAACGGTGTAAAACAGGGGAGGAGGGGAGAGAACAGGAGCAGCTCCTGTTCCTTGTTGTTTAATGTGTGATAGAAAACGGTGATGTATAAATTGCTGAAGTTACATGCTTTCTAAAATACTAAGTGTGAGGACTGCAGGGCTGTGCAGTGCTCTGCTGAGGCATCTGCAGGGCCTCTGCATCCATCTGGATGGGAATCAGCTACCAAACAAACACTAACAAGAAAACAAACAAAATGCTCTCCCACAACACTACATTAGTCCTCTACTTAATGCATCAAGAGGCAAAAACAAGGCATGACAAATTGCAGCATTTTAAGAAGAGTTGCAGTAGGAGGAGTTATTAATAGTCCAGGTTAGAAAAGTAGAATAAAAACTTTTAAGGGCACTTCACCTATTCACTGAAGCTGGAAGGCTGGGGCTTCTCATCTTGCAACTCTCATCAAAGCTTACACCAACTGCAGTGAGCTCAGAATTGAAGGCCCCAGTTGAGGAGAGCACTCAGTCAAATCTTTAAGTGTTTTGTTGACGAGGACTAGGTTGAAGGATGTGCTTAATGTGCAGGTGCCAGTGCTCATAGAAATTGAATTGAAAATACATGTCTCACAAGGACTGCAGTGCAAAGTTTCACATTTGCTTTCTGCAGAGGTTCTGCTGGAAAAACCTTCCTGCACCAGGTTTGCAGAAAGACAATACAAGCAGTGGTGCGACGGTGATAGGAACAATGGTGTAACTTTTAAAGAAATACATAAAGCTAATTTTCATCTGCTATATCTGCAACCCCAATTGAGAGAAATTCAGTGGAATGCTGGCATCGTATGGCAAGTTGAAAACACTTTGACTACTCTTGATTTTTTTTTTCCTTGGACTAATACAGAACATGCTGTAGAACAAGAAAACAACACTTGCCCTCAGTTTATAAATAAGCCATGATGAACAGATAGTTTAAAAAGTATCTGTTGGACAGAAAAGAAGGAGAAGGGGAAATTGATGTTAACTATACCTTAGAAGCACAAAAGCACATTGGCCACCTTAGCATGTGTGAAGTTATTTCATCTTCTCTTCCTTCTCTAGGACAACAATTGACCCAAAGGCACCAAAGAGGTGTGCCCTTAAGATTCTGAACATGCACAGACAAGAGTAAGCAGTGCTTGCATTCTTAATAACACAACATTTAAACTAAAGCTTCTAAACAGTCACTTCTCAGTAGCTATTGGCTGAAAACCAGAAGTGTCCAGGGAGATGCAGCCATGGGAATGTCCTCACTGCTGTTTGAATACCTACACCACTGCCCTACTGCCTCCTCACTTCTCTTTCTCTTACACACACACACACACACACACACACACGCTCAGAGTGAATCGTGCTCTCAGCATTGTCCCAGCTTCAACAAGAGAGGAGCTCACACACAAGAGCTTGTCTTCTTGGGGTGTTAAGTCGTGCTACTGGAAAGAAGGGAATTGTATATGAACGAAAAATATCAAATCAAATGGATTCTGACCTTTTCCATAGTGCAGACTCCAGCCATTAATTTGTTATATAAAATGTTGGCATCAAACTACACTTGTTACAGCACCATGTATGGGAAGATTGAAAAGCACTTTTGTAATGGATATGCAAGATTAAGAGGTAATTTTTAGCCTCTGCATTTGCAATATGAAGCTTTTTCAACTAAGTACCAGGATTATCAAGTTCCTTAAAGGAATTTCTTTCAAGAAAGCAGCTGCCAGTAGTCAAAGTCTAATAGGATAGTGCTTTAACTTGGAAGATACATGATGCCTTTCTACAGCTTAAGGGCAGTACAAGTGTTTTGAATTCATATTTTTGTACCCAATAATTTATCTTAGATCAAAGAAGTCAGCTAGTAATATGCCCTTTGGTACTATGTAATCACTTCTCTATCTTTGTAATATTAGATACGATGTTGTACTTGGAAAAAATACATTAAATACACTACTGATGCTATAAACCTGGTCAGTCCTGATAAGAAGTCTTATTGTTTCCTTTTTTTTGTCTTGGAATGAATGAAAAGCCATTTCACATTCCATTTTGAAGGAATGCATTTCTTCAAACTTTGAAAATATCTACCAGTTCAGAAAGAAATACATTCACTTCTGGCTACCTTGTTTAGATCTGTGATTAGGTGATAAGGCAAAGACATACATGCTCATATATTATTTGATTGCAATTAGGTCAACATTAATTTTTTAGCACTCCTGTTTAGTGAGAGCACAGCTTCAACATTCACAGCTTGATGACAGTAAAACAGTGATACAAACTCCCAGAAATTCATGTTTCAAGGATTACCTATGAGAAACTAAGCTGAAGCAAAATATCAGTGTATAGTTTCAAATTTCATCTCTCAGCTTTCAAATTTGGGATCAGGCATGGTTCTATCATTTCTACACTCAGTAGATCTTCACAGTAATCTCCAAAAAGCAAGCACGTCAAATTGCACAGAAGTGCTGTTGAGCCAAGGATACATGAATGATAAGGGTGCAAGATAAAGTTCCCAAAGAGTTGTGGACTTTTTAGTTGTCACCATGTTATCTGTCTCCTATATAAAAAAAATATGAATAGACCACAAAATATTATGCCTTAGTTCCCCACATGGCATGGGAGAATTTTTCATTCTCTCCCTACATTTTGTGATGAGCTAAATTCAAGGCTTCCAAGTTAGAGTTGAAGCAGACATTCTGTTAGGGCCAACAGACTCTTCCTTCAATTCATAGGAAATCATTATAGTGTTCGATCTTACCTTTTCCAAACAGAAGGGTTTTCCAGCTTTGCTTTGTAATGTAGAGACAATTCCAGTTTCATGAAACGATTTTAAAAGCCTTAAATGGAACAAAATCCTCATGTGAGGATTACTGGCACAAAACTGAACTGTGCCAAGTTGGACTGTTAGTTGCAGTTACTATATTAAATGAAGCTAGTCTTTTCTGAGAAAATGAGGCTAAATATTGCCAATAAAAAGAAAATATAAACTGTGCTTTAGTTGTTTGGTCCATGTTCAAAAGTGATTGCACAGCTGGGGGGTTAGGTACAACAGAAAAGAGGTAACAATGGCTCTAAACCACAGTTCAAAAAGATACATCTTCAACAAAACTAAAGCAGCTTCAAAAGAAGATATGAATGACAGAAAATCAAATCAGTTGCTTATTTTTTCCTTTATCTAGGTGTTCACTAGCCTTTTTGGGGTACTTCAGTTCAGGTTTGCCTCAGCTGCTGCTGTCACCAGGCACTAATTACAGAGAGGTTCATTTTGCTCCTACTCAGCAAAACCACGATGAAGTGTAATCTCACAGATGCCTCCACAACTGCAGTTGTTCATGTTTTGCTACAGTGATATTAACTGTGTGCAGCTGCTGTGAGCTGTAAGATGCCTTTACCACAATAAGTTTCTGATTAGGTGGTCATGCATGATTACCTAGGGTAAAGTCTGAACTATCCAACAGGAAAGACAGAGCAGATACTTCCTTGGGAGATGCATTTGTGTCACTGTATTAATGATCATATTCTCGGTATTTACATACCTGGTTTGTCTCTACAGCTTTTATCAAACCTTTCATCTCAGTACTATTCATCTTCCAGCCTAACCCGTGCTTCTTCCCTTCTGGAAGGTTGAATGAGAACAAGGACACCTCAGGACAACAACTTGATTTGCTTATAGCAGCTTCCTCAAAGCCATCATTTGAGAAACAGCCTCGTTCTTTATGTGGCAAAGCTAGTTTTTTGCACTCTTTTTTTTTGGAGGATTTGGAGATGTGCCAGAGATTTGTACAGATTCTGCTGTAAGATGGTACAGCTCTGGTGGCTGTTATGAGAAGAGCAGCTTCGTACCGCTGCTAACACACACTTTTGTAACAAAGAATGTCCTTGCCTTCAGCTAAACCGTACAGCATTGTACACTGGGAGTAAACACAAGATGGGTGGACTTGTACAGAAGAGGAAAAAGAAGAAGGAAAAAATGAAAGGATTATTTAGTGATGGTGATTAAACCTGTGTTTCTTCGAAGCAAAAGAAAAAAAGACAAACTTATCTTTTTAGTAGAGCTAGGCAAGGGGACAATTCAGACACTTGTCCCTACTCAGCCTGCACCAGCATACTGAGTTGAGAACTGAGTTAACCAGGGCTGCAGCCAGAAGCTATGGGAGGCAGGGATGGAGCTTGACTGCTGCTTATGCCATGGAATGCACCTGCTTGTCCTGCTAATCCCATCGCAAGAAAATTGATTGAACACTGAGATGTTCTCATGTGGGCAGAGATTGACCTGCTTCTACCAAAGTTAACTCTATGGCTAGAGCCGGAGCCATAGAGGGGTGCCTCCATAGTGGAACCTCCACAGACTGGTGCCACAGGGTAACAGGGTGAGGCATTGCTACAGACTGGAAACTAATCAGAGGAAACCAGGAAACACAGCAGGAATAAGAGGACAGCATTTAGAGCGGCAAGGGTAGGGATTGATTTGGAGGTGTGTACTGCCATTGAACAGGCACATTCCCCTAACCAAATTAACAGGGTACACAAAACCTGAGGAATTTCAAAGGAGTGGAAAAGGTGCCATACCCTTGCTAGAAAGCTGACAAAGACCAGGACCAGATATGCTGTTCAGACATTAAAACTCTACAGAAACTGGAGCTGTAAGTTTTCCCTTTTCCCACAAGGCTGAAATTTTAAAGAATGTAACCAGAATGCATACTTGCACACAGTTCAGCTATAGAGAATTTTTATATTAGTTTCAGCTCTAGTAGAAATATTTCAATACACACCCACAAGGAAATGCTCAGAGCAGTAAGAATTGAGACTGTCATTTGAAAAATCTCTCACTGCCAATTCTGCTGAGTACCTTCATGTGATGGGGAAAAGAGTGTTAGGAAAGACAAGGACCTTTATAAAAAAGAGCAGATGGATGGACATCAAAACATTCTTCATTTCCCACTGCTGAGAAACATTGAAACTTAAAAATCACTTCTCCACCTCTGCCCAAGGTTTTATTGTTGTTTTTTTTCTACAGAATAAGTAAATCTTACTGACTTCTGCAGTTACTTGTTTTCTGCAGAAGGTTGAGAGGACCTCCCAACTTAACTTCTTCCTGTCACATCTGTCTGATGTAATCTGAGGAGTCTGCAAGGTCTAACACTTTTGGTTTTGAACTGTAGCTCAACAGACACACAGAGTCATCCTTGCTCCCAAATTGTTTCATTTATGCTGTGCACCAGGTCTCCAAGGGCAGCCTGGACATTTGCCTTGCTGTTCAGAAGAGGAAATTATTGTCACATACAGTTTCTTTGAAGAAAAAAGTTGTGGCAGAGGTGCATTGCTGAAAAATGGTTAGGAGGGATATTTTGAATCCTGACAGTTCAGGATTCTACAGCTAGATACAAACCTGCCAGCTCCTTTTGGGCAAGTTATAAAAATTATCATAAAATATTTCAGGTTGGAAAGGAACCTCACAGGCGTCTAGTGTAATGCCCAGCTGAAAGCAAGGCTAACTTCAGTGTTAGATCGGCCTGTTCAAGGCCTTTTGAAGTTTGGAAAATTTCAGGGTGGGGGGGGAATCTGGAAAAATTTCTGTCCCTAAGCAATGTGTTCATGTGTTTTGCCAACCTCACTGTGAAATTTTTTCTTTATGCTTAGTTGGAATTTGTCTGCCTTTTGTCATTTCTTCGTGAATCTCTGAATAAGGAAGGCTTGGATCCCTGTGCCCTTTCCTGCACAGCTGCTCCCCAACAAGTTGGTTCCCAGCTTGTACTCTTGCATGGGCTTGTTCTGCTGCAAGAGGAGGACTTTGCATTTGTCTTTGCTGAGTATCATGATGTTCTCACTCACCAGTTCCTCCCTCTTGTTCAGATCCCTCTGAATCACAGCTCTGTCCTTCAGCATGTTGCACTCTTCTGACTTGCAATCTTCTGGTGTCATGCATCAAATGGATGAGAATACATTCCTTGCTGTTGTTGAGGTCACTGATAAAGATGCTTAAAAGTGCAACCTCCAGGACTGATCCTCAAGAAATACTATTTCTATCAGCTATCCATTAGGTTTCAATCCCTTGACTACTACTCTCTGAGACCAATGGTCCAAGAATTTTTTCCACAATTTATAGTCCACAAGTCCAGTCCTTGTCTCCTCATTTGGGCTGCAAAGAAGCTATGAGATACCATCAAAGTCTTGCTAAAGTATAGTCAAATAACATTCACTGCTCTACCCTCATCCACTGTATTGGTCATTTCATGACTAATGGTAATGAGATTAATTACATATAAACTACCCTTGGTAGACCTGATCTGGCAGTTCCCAGTAATCCTTTCTTTCATTTGCCTAGGAAGGACTTTCAGAAGGATTTTCTCCATAATCTTACTGTGGAGTAATGTGAGGCTGAATGTTCTGTGGTTCTCTGGGATTCCCACTTCCCCTTCTTGAAAATGGACATAAACTTTACCTTTTTTGAGATACGAGGGACATCTGACTGCCGTGATAGAATTATTCCTGAAGAAATATGGATCTAAATCTTTGGTCTGTTGTTTTCCACTCACATGACATAAATATAAAATTTAGGAAATCTAGCTCATAAAAGTGAACAGTAAGACTTGCTCTAGAGACATACAGCAGAGGCACAAGCTGGAAACATGGGTTGTAATGCAAAGGCTGCAGGAAAGCGATTTAATCACCTGCCACTGAGTTCAAAGGTGAATTGGGATATATGTCCTGACCACACTTTATGCCTTTCTTTTTTAAGAATGCATTTAAACTCTTCAATATTATATTTACAAAGTTACTCCAGTAACACACTAATTCTGAAAAAAAATAGCAAGCAAACTAATTAAAAAACATTCTTATTTTGTAAAGTGACACTGAACCTTTGTCCAATTTGCCATCTTTACAGTTTGTTCGGCAGTGACTCTGCTCTGGTACTCGACTTTTGGGGGATTTTTTTGGTGTATGTGTGTGTGCACTTCTTTTTTCTTTTTTTAAATACAAGGGAGTAATCTGGAAAATAATTTAACATTGCCATAGGTCATAACTTAAGAACTAATATAAACCATCTGTATTTCTCATTGCACACAGAAAGAGTTCAATTTCTCGAGGGGACTGTGGAAAGATTAGGGAGGACTGTACCTCTTGTGAGCTGAGGCAAAATTCTCCCATTTGTGATGGGTTTTTCCAAATACACTACAATCTTGCAGGTCAATAAAAGGCTTCCCTGTTCTTGTGAAAGCCAGCAGGATTGTTGACAGCACATACAAGTTTTCTGAGGACAAGCTTGGGAAGGACCTGTCTTAGTAAATCAGCTTGACACACAAAGAGACACAGCCTCTGCTCAGGCATGGGGTCTGAAGAGGCAGCTATCAGGTGCTGAAGAACAACCTCAGAGTTTCTGTTCTAGCCAAGGGTCCTTACCCAGTAGAACAAGCTGACCCTTACAGTCACCCATATTTCCTTTTCTTTTGAAGCAGGATGGTGTCAGCACAGTCTAATTAAGTCAGTTCTTAAAACTTTTGTAAAACATAAGAAGAATTCAGCTACTCTGGAAACAATAACTTATCAATTAGAGAAGACAATGAGCTGGGTTGGCAGGGAAGCCCAAATAAGCCTGATGGGAGGGAAACCCAGATCAGTACTAAATTCAGTATTGTGAAGGAACAAATATATCACTGGGCTAAGCAAATCTTGGGTCAGTCTTCTGCCTCTGATGGGAATTGCGTACTTACAGGTCAGACTTGGGTTTAGAGTGCCTGTCAAACATGGGTGCAAAAAATATAGCAGACATTGAACGATCAAGTTGCAGAACAGAGAGTTCAAAATACTGTGGTCATCTCAGCACTTTGATGTCACCACACAAAAGGGCATTCAGAACTTTTTCTTCTTTTTTTATGACTTCTACAGAATAACCAAATTTGTTTTATTACATAGCACCTTAATAGCTTTGGAGGCTGATTGAATGCTTTATTTATGCATTGTGTCAGCTATTAATTTATCTCAGGGTTACTCACAGCTTGATGTTTCAAATCAATAGAGATTATCTCTTAAATAAACTTTAAGGAGGTGAAAAAGCAATGCAGTACTTATAAACCTCCTAGAAAACAGTTTTATCTCTTATTAACCTAGCAAAATCACCATAGGCTTTCAAGGTATGCAGGGGTGAGCTTTTTAAATCTGAAGGGGAGCATTGATTATTTGAGGGTATTTTATTATGAGCAACACAGTGGTAACTAAATCATATCAGTGATTTCAGGAAAGGACACAGAAGCTGAATATCACAAGAGCAAAGGCATCCAGAAAGGTATCCTTCTCCCTCCACTCCCACCACCCAACATTTCTGCTTTGTACAGAGCATTTCATGCAAGAGCAGATATAGAGGCCAGTCATGGAAGTCTGGGGAAAGAAAAGAGACAGATAACAAAGCCACTCCAAGACTAGGTCCACCCAAGATGAAGAAAATTTTACAAGGAAATGGAACAGAAGGAGGATTTACAAGGGTCTGACCCAGTCTTTGTAGCCTTTTTGGTGTCCAGGCAAGGATAACTGAAACTGTTGCTTAGAAAACGAAGTTCTGCAAAATCAGCTAATACACAACCATCACACTTCCTTCCCCTCAAAATAGCTCAGCTGTGACTGTTTAAATAATATAATTCAAAGGAGAAAATAAGTCAGATCAATTACTATACTTTTATGATAGTACGTAATTTGTACTATTCAAAAATTTTCTGTACTTCTGTTGTGTTTCCATTATATTAGTGCTGCACAGTTCTACTCTGCACAGGAGAGTTGTAGACAAGCAGGTATTTTGATGCAATAATATGTAAAAGAACCTGTCTTCTCATTCTCTTCATCCTTTCCCACTTAAATCTGTTCTTGGCTTCTCATTCCCTAACCTAAATTACCATGAGGTCTATATAAAACCACAGAATAATAGTGACAAGTTCTGATTTTTGTAAGGAAGTAACGGAAAAAGACATGCAAAACAAGTGATCTTGATCAGCTGGCAAACTGGGCTGGAAAAAGTGGATAAAATTGCATATGAAAAATTTTTTTAGGTGAAAAAAAACCAACTACCTGAACAGGACTGGAAAGGAGAATACACGGGAAGACACAAAGGTTGTTTTACAGGAAAGAAGATCAAAGCAGGACAATTTCTGATGGTTGTGCAAACCAGAAAGAAACAGTTTGACCCTTCTGTCCATGACACCCAGACAAAAAGTAGTGACCTAATGTGCAGCACTAATGATTGGAGTTAAAGATTAGTATGATCTTTAAATTGCTAAGGAGAACAAAATATTGCAGCAGACAATCCCATCTCCGAGTCGTTTTAAGAGCAGAAATCAGTAAGGAGCTGCTTTGGGCAGTGGTATAGGTTGGGTAAATTCCCCCTCCTGCCCTGGCCCATTCCAGACTGCTTGCTTTGTCACTTCAGAGATTCCCTAACTACCTAAAAGGACAAATTTCCCCTTAGGAACACAGTGCAGAAATAAAAGCTATACCAAATGGAATATTAAAAATACCCCCCAAAAGCAGAATATTCTGAGAGCTTCAGTCAAGAGAATAAATCAGGGATAGAGGAGTGAAATAATAATAAATAAAAAAAAAAATAAGTAGCTTTTATATCTTTACTTAAATAGTTGACAGTTGATAGTTGCTTCAAGTGAGAATATTTCCAAAAGTGATGAAGAAGCACATTTGTCATAACTGTGATTTCCTCCACTGCTTCTGTGGGCAGTAGCAAAGACCTTAATGAAGAATCCCCAATAAATGTGTTTTATTGTTAAAGATGCCCCAGACACATTCAGCTTTCAAAATTTCAAAGCCTGTGTATGCCAAATTTGAAAACAAAGCCACATCATTAGAAAGAGCATGAGAGGATGAGTGGCCTGAATAAATGAGAATGGGCAAAAGTCACAGGAGTGACAATTCAGTGAGAATGACTTATATGCCCTGCCCTCTATGCATGCATGTGGGAAACCCTCTGATAATTTCTTTTTTATTGTGTGTTAATATAATAGCTAAGACATTTAGGTAGCAGATTGTGAATGATTCATCTTGTTTCTAATTACTGACAACTTCAATCAAATATTTTGCTATGATTTAACATAGCGCTTGCTAATAATTAGTGCTCAGTTCTTTTTTCTTTTCTGAGCACAGGCAACAGCAGCTCCTCAGCACACCAGAGCAGGCAGGCTGAGGTTTCCTCCTCTCCCCACTGCTCCCTTATGAGTAACCTGTCATGCAAACAAGGATTATGCCACACGACTGCTGATACAACCTCACATCAATGGAAAGGACTCTGGAGAGGAGCCAAGGCACCATAGACTCTTGAGACTAATCTTCAGCTCTGGTGAGACAATAGAGTCTATAATGAAGAACAAGAAGGACATGGTAGAGACAATCTGCTGGGAAGGTGTCAGCATGGTGTCTGCACCTGCTGCACTAACAAGCTGGTGCTTGAGTTGGATATCAGTGAGTAGATAAAGGTGATCCAGCAGATGCAATTTATTTGGATTCTCTAAAACTGACAAGGTTCTTATGGAAAATTTGTAAGAGGAACTAACAAGACTTAAGGAACAGTCCTTTAATGAATTTTTATGTTCCTATTGTTTTATTAACCAAGCTTCCTAAAAATCCCTGAAAACCTATCCCCTCAAATCTGCTAATCTCTACAACATGGTAAAGACACAGTACTACTGATCACCTTTAGACCATCTAGAAAGCCCTAAAAGAAATATACATCTTGTATCAGGAAAACCAAGGTGCTGCAAAGTAAAGAAACACCACCTGCAATCTCAACTCTAAATTTCTGGAAAACTACCCTGGCTAGCTGTACTAGGCCATGTTTTCATATTTACATTTCTGTAAACTGTGAGGCTACATGAAAACTCAGCATTAACTTGGGGAAAATAAACATTACCCTAAATGGCAAATTCAAATTTTCCTCTTGTAAATGTTGACAGTAAGCAGTCCACCTCTCCAGTTCCCCACCCAGCTGTAAATCTACTTGTTAAGTAAATATTCTTTTACTCCTCATCTTCCTTCCTTCTCTCCAACCATATCCCATTCACTAACAGCTCTAGTGTCAGTGGGTATTGCCCTACCTACCTTGTTTTGCATTTCTGCAGAGAAACTACCCAATCTTATGCTTTCATGAGTTTAGTTGTAGCAACCTCAGTTCATAAAGCTGCTATAGCAGGTGTTCACTAGGACTCAGCCCTGCTGCTGTCACCCATAGGTTTAACAAGTCTTATTCACCCCACTGGGATCTTTTGTGAGTATTTAGCTCTAGACATAATCTTTTAACTACCACTTTTCCAAGCACCTTGTAGCAGTACATTGGGAGAGGGGATCAGGAACATGTATGAGTCTTCAGTTTCCTTCTCAGCCCATGAGCCTCTTTAGTTATAGCGGCTTCAAATGATTGGTAGAAAAAAAATATAAATCTTGATAATCTCCACAGTTCAGCAGTAAATGGGGTCACAGAGCTCTTCCTACACCCAGGCTGGTTGAATGCAGTCCCACAGTGCTCTTCTCCCTGTGTAAAAAGCCAAGAGAGGAGCTTACAAGCATGGAGGATGTGTAATTTCCTATCTCTCCTCAGAAACCCGGCACCATTCACAGGGAAGGAGGAGAGAACAGGAGGTGCAGGTTCAGCCTCAGATCTAAGCCTTAGTTTCCTCTATTCGCAGCCTGCCCATTGACAAAAGCATCTCTCCTTCGCTCTCAATCACTCTTTTTTCAGCTCTTCTCAGGTCTAATTGGCAGATGGCAGCAGGCAGGGCAGGGACTGGGGCTAAGGAAGCCACAGAGAGCACACGGAGAGCAGGGGCAGAACTGTTTTGGGAAGTGGGAGGACCCAGAGACATATGAGTGCCTGTCAGCACTGGCATAGCAGTTGCAGAGCTGGATTCACTGTAGAGCAAGAGGAACGATTTCCTATGGGAGGTGGTAGATATTTTAAGATGATTTTTAAGCACCTTGACAAATATTGACTTTTTTTTCTGCCTTTCACAAGCAAATACATGTTATTTTCCACTTATCTCTCTTCATTACTCTTCTACAATCTGTTTTCAAATAAAAAGTTTTTTTTTAGCAAATTAAAAACTCATACATACAAGTTATTTTGACAAGAACAAACTCACCACAAAAATCACCATTGCAATGTGCCAGAAATCCACTGACAAATGAACCTGATGTGGGCTCCCATCCACACAGGCATAAATCCCTTACAAATGACAGAAACTAGACAAGCATCTCAGGTGGAACCCATTTTACCTAATTTAGACATTTAAATTAGTAAGTTATGTAAGACTCTGCCAGCAGTTCTATCCTTTGCACTCTGGAAAGAAATAACAAGTGGAAATACATGTAAAACACACCAGACATACTTCCCTGTAGATGTGCTCATTATCCAGTCATCTAGAAAACTCAGGCTGACCAGGAGACTTGCTGTTGTTGTCCCAAGCTATGAATCCCAATCCTAAAGGGGAAGACAACTACCAATCAGTAAACTCTAATTAGAGAGATCTACCTTCTGTTTATTTGTTTCATATTTGAGACTTCATCTTTGTATTTGTGAGAGCTGAGCTGCAAAGGGAAGGAAATTTCAACATCATCCATTGTTAAGATCTTGGAGGATATGTGGGACTACAGTGAAAGAGAAGATTATTCAGACAATCAGAGATCTGTTCTGTAGCTAGCAGCACTTAGTGAAAAGTTAGTTTTTTGGAGTTGAATGGCAAAATTGGGTCTTCGCTAATGCACAGAGGAAGGTACATTCTCTTGCCTACATCCTGCTGCTAGTACATGATTGACAATAAAGAGATATAAAATAGCATCCTCTGAAGAAAATGAATTTGTGCCTGTCTTGGTTTAATAAGACAGAAGTGTTTTGCTAAGGAGGATGAGTT
>VZRE01003344.1:0-125825 GCA_013396775.1 Cephalopterus ornatus | reverse complement strand
TTCGAATGGCCCCCCCGCCCCCCCCCCCCCCCTTCACAGCAGCAAGTAGGGCGAAGGGAAGGAAAGATTCCTGCCCAGTTTTCAGCACACTTGAAAACTATAACAGTGCCAAAAGACTCTCACTTACAGAGCTACCTTTATGACACAGAGCAGGGACAGAGTACCTGAAAGCCCGAGATCTGCCCTGGGCATTGCTCATACAGAGAGATGGCAGTCACCTCTCCCAGGCAGCACCACTGTCAGGCTGAGCCCCATCAGAAACTTGGAGGGGGCTTTTCCCACGGGTACAACTTCTGACACTGGAGAGAAGACACTTCATAAACTAGCTTATTACTCTTGTCTTCCAAAAGGAGCAAGATGATCATCATCTGAAGTCTGTGGGCTTCCAGATCCCTCCAGGCTGGTGAGGGCTGGCATTTAGGAGCTTCACTTACACACACCAAATAGCCTCAAAGGGTCAAAATGTCCTTCAGTCTGAACCTTGAATGAAAGATATTTACTCTTCCATGGGGAGACATAAGCTGGTCTTTTGCACTATAACTTAAACACTGGTAAGCACTAATAATTTTGTGCATTTAACTTCATGCTCAAAACCCACCGACAGCTAAACTGCATCTCTTCCCCAGAATTAACACATGAAAGTCTCCATCTCAGGGATGCCTCTAGAAATACTACAAAAACCAATCCTCCAGCTGTACAGCAGTTTCAGCAGCCGCTATTACAGTGCTCAGTTCTCAAGCTCTGCAGTTTCCTCCCGCCTCTCCTCACTTCCAGCTTGCCCAGGCCATTAAATCCCTCTACAGAATTGTGACAAGCAGTAACAAGATTAGTGCTGCTTGACTAGAGTGTAACTATAGAGACGAGGGATCATTTCACTCATAAGTGGGCTGTTATTTAGAAACAAAGCTAGTGATATGGTCCATACCAAAGAGAAAACCAAACCCCAAAATTAGCAATGCCCAATGGACAGTGCTGACATATTCCTTTCATACACTCTTTTGCTATTAGGCATATTGATTTATTATAAGATTAACACTTAAAAGATGGGATTTCACACTGATCAAATTACATTGAAATTAAATAAATAACCCCAGAAAAAAGATAACACACACACTTATATCCACCTTATTGGTATGGTTATTATTGCAGTAAAGATACAAAATTTGTAAAGAAAAGAAAATATTTTTTCAAAGCCTCAAAATAAATCTTTAAGCTTTACACACATGTCATTTTACAACACCAGACCCTGCTATTAAATTCTGAATTTGAGCAAGTGCCACTTCTGTGTCTAGATGACTGTAGCAAGATGTTTCTGATGTTTGCTTTAAAGCGAATGCTTAAATAGGTATTCGGAATAGAAAAAAAAGTCCTAAATTTTGAGATTAGGTTTCCATCAGAAGTAATAAAGCTTGATTGGTTTATTCTGTTTTGGAGAAATCACATTTCCTCCTAATCCTTTGCTTTCTGTTAAAAATATTGTTACTTAGATGTTTTAACTAAATGTGAAGAAATCCACTAGTGCCACCAAAAAACAAGCAGGAAAGGAATTTCCCTGGTTACTACAAGCAATGCATACCTAGATCACAATACAAAGTCTAAAACAAACTGTAAAACATTTTGAATAATAAGAATACCGAACTGATGGAATTCTACTCAAGCATACAAGTTATATTGGACATTTAACACAACTTTGGTGCAGAAGCTCGGCTACAAGACCAGTTGATTTTAAATCCCAGAAACTGCAACGTAATGCAATTTCAGGAAATATCAGGCAATTTCTTTCCAGCCAAGAAGCCTATCACGTCCTACCTCAAGCTGTGCTTGCGAGATCCCTGCAAACAGAACAGCCTGGGGCACATCTGCACCCAAAGGGGACACCTGAAGCTTAGGGGAAAAAAAGATGTACTGTCTCAGTGGGGTTACAGACTAAATGGGGCTGTTAAGCTTGTCTGTCTTTCAGTGAAATGACTCCAGTACAAAACAGATAAGCTTTGAGTGCCACAGTTGTGAGCAAGCAATGTTTTGTGTAACTTCTTCTCAAGGATAGGGAATAGTTCTAAGTTCTTCAGCTCAAATTGGTTGCTGTCATCCAGGAAGTCATTTATCGCCAATGAGAACAAATAATTTCCTAAATATGTGCTAAAAATTCCTTTCTTTATCCAGGGATTTCATCCATTTGATTTACTAATTCATTATATAGAAGTAAACGCTAGTTTATGGTGAACAAAGATGACAGAATACAAATTTTATCTAATAATACTAAAGTGAAGGGACTGAAACATGCTTTTGAAGCTGAAATGTCTACTAAAAAATTTATAGTAAAAAAAATCTCATTAATTCAATGCAGGTTTTTTAGTACACTGTCGTTTATTTATTTATTTATGCAGTTTTATTTAGTTAATTATTTATTTTAGAAAGAATGGGTTCACATAGCAAAGCTCAGAAGATTTTTAGGAACAGTTTAGTGAAATAATCATCATAAGGTATCTGCTGAGCTTGCACAAGTGGGATTAAATGACTTTCAGGAAATCTTTTCAATGCTTCATCTTCTTATGAATGTCCTTAAAAATTTGGCACATCGTAAGAAATTCTTCTAGCCCTTACAAAGGATGTAGTAAGATGATTATAAACAAAAAGACCATATTAAAGCAGTGCAGGCCAGAATATTACAAGAGAATGAAACTAAGAAACATGGTCTGTCAATAAAAAAAAAGAACTGGACTAACACATACTTGAATTAATAAAATGATTTTTCTTTTTTTTCCGGCAAAAGTGGAATGATTGAGATGGTGTAAATTCCTTAAATATGTCAGAAAACAAGAGAAGGAAAAAAGAAGAAAAACCAAATCCCACAGATTTTCTATGAAGCTCCTATAACCTCTATAATCTAAATGTACACAACTTGACATAATATGTTTCTTTTCAGTTGTGCTTTAATTTACACAAAATTTATTTCCTGGATGCATCCCCCCAAGAAAGACTCAGACTATCCTAGTTCATTTCACTGGATCCCTGCCAGATCTTTTCAACCTCCTCTCAGGTCTTCAATCAAAACCCCTATATAGCAGTACTACTTCTGGTCCACATCCTGATCACGTCTACCGCGCAAGTTTCAATTAGATGAATTATGAATTAACCTTTGAGCAGCTTCTCCTTGTTCAGGTGTCAGAGCTTTGATCTTGGACAGTAGATAACTGAAACCAAAAAATCCAGTCCTGGTTTCTTAAGAGTTTTTTTAGATATTTGCTTTCTTACTGGAGAAAAGAAAATTTACTTCTTCAAAATTACACACTGGCTATGTCTCTCTGCAGGGACACAAGATGTCTTTCTAATCTTATAGAAGGCAAAGTGGTCAGAATCACAAGTCTTTGGCCATGATTTTTAAAATTTTATTTACAACTTCTTGATGAGGAACATTAAAACTGATACACCAACCACTAATCTGATAACAAACATAAATAACCTTCATGTTCAGACACAGAAAAGATGTGTCCCCTGTATGACATCTTCAATGACACCTTGCAATATTTGAACACAACTTGCAACATGAAAACACCTCTATATTACCCTTCATTCCCTCTTGCTTGTGTTGAATTAACAGTTACATGCCTTAAAACAGTTCCTTCATTACCAGTTGACAGGGACTTCAGTTGAGAGTCCGATTGTCCCTTTTGTTCAAGATCGGAATAAAAATCTTACCTGTAAGTCCATAGATAAGAAAATCAGAATCAGAATGAGTAACTGACAATCATTAATAAAATGATAAATAGGCTAACCAAGATGACTAAAAAAAGATTATGAAGGAGAGCAGGAGGAAACATATCTCAGTGTCAGTTCTTCACATAAATACCAGCTGGTCTGACTGAGATCCTCTGGAATGGTCTCTGATATGTGTAAGGCAAATTATCCTTACATCTCTCTTCAGTCCTCTTCATGTCAGAATACTAAATAATTGTGTAAGTCTCATGTTTTTGAAGCCTTATTAGATGAGTTTTGGTCCATAAATCCTATGTAGCCTGTATGAACTCTGTGTACAAGAAAGTTTTAGCTGTCCTAATAACACTAGCACTAGAGGGAAATGGAGTCTATATGATGCTATAAAATATATGTTCATTTTCTTCATGAAAAACAGATAGTCAGAACTATCTGCTGTTTGTACCATAGCTCCTCTGATGAATTTGGATGACAAACACTACCAAAAGATTAATTTCAATATTACACTGACTGTTTCATTTAGAAGGGTCCTGAATTGGCTCTTCACCTGGTGCAAGTTACAGTACCATCTGTCCCATGGATAACAAGCCCTAGAACATTATGCACCAACCTCCACAACAAAATAAACAAACAGTGCATATGTACATATAAAGTTTACAAAACTAACTTTTTCATGTACTTTTTTAAATGAGCTACATTCTTTTTTCACTGGGACCCTCCAGCTGAAAACCGTAACAGTGAGAAAGTGCTTCTGATACTTTTGTATGTATCTATAACAAAGGATGACATTCAATATTAGACACATTCCTTGCTGCTATTTTATTAGCTTTTTCCTCTTGATAATAACCATGCTAGGTTACAGGGAAAAAGAGATTTAAGGTAAAAAATGTAATCTACGGCTCTGCTGCCCAGAAGTTCCCAATTTTAACCACGTGGCTTTTTTTTATTAAATATTCTTTCATAATTTTTTAAAATATTTTTATTATTTTTATTATTCTAACTTGGATTAGAATGTGTTGCCTGAAAATGTGCCTTGTATGTCAAATTGAACTGTCAGAGACAGTGTACAGCTGGCATGTGATCACTTTAATCAAGGAGGTGTCTATTGCATTTCAAATGCAAAAACTTATTTCTGAAAAAACTGAAGCACCTGTATTTTTCATTAGCATTATATAACACCTGTACTGGTATTCACAAGATGATCATTCTGAATTCATCAAGTAAATTAACCTTTTTGTTGTGTCCACTCCCGCCATACAAATACTGATGTGCCTGTTAGCTGAACTTACTTTTTAGAGAAATGGTATTGTCCAAACAATATAACATCTCTACTAATGAATTAGTAGAGATGTTATGTGAATAATAGTATTATACACATAATCAGAATAACTGGTGAAGTGAATAACCAGTGACAACTGATTATACTCAGTACAGGAAACATGGATTGTATTTCATTTGCCCAGACTCCTTGCAGCAACACAGTGCAGGTGCTCCTTCAGAGTTACCCAGCTGTGACTGTTACATGGTCAGATGCTGCTTGTTTGGTATCATTAGTATTAACCACAGTGCTGGTATTCCACTTATTTTCTAATGTACTTTCTTGATGTACACCATATGCCAATTAACATCTCATAAACTACCTTATTATCATCAATCTCTATTCACTATTTTGGCTTAACTTTTTAATATTATACACTCCCAGCAAAGAGGGCTTGAGTCAGCAGAGCTGCTCTGCTGGGATTGCACCTGATGCACCCTGCAGAATGGTGCTGCTCCCAAAAAAGGGTGACTGCCTTAGCTACCATGACAACAATTGTGGTGTTAGACAATGAAATTCCTACTCTTTTCAGTTTTAAAGAAGTACCCCTCTACCCTGTCTACTGTAACCTTAAATTGGTGGTTATAATAATCTTCAGAAGGTCTACAGCCAGAAATACAGGAACACAATCTCCCACAGTATACTCCTGAAAAAGCTGGCAGCCCATGGCTTGGACAGGGGCACTCTGTGCTGCATTAGGAACTGGCTGGAGGGCTGGGCCCAGAGAGCGGTGAATGGTGCTGCATCCAGTTGGTGTCCCCCAGGGATCAGTGTTGGGCCTAGTTCTATTTAATATCTTTATTGATGATCCAAATGAGGGGATTGAGCGTACCATTAGCAAATTTGCAGATGACACCAAGCTGGGGGGGAGTGTCAATCAGTTGGAAGGCAGGAGGGCTCTTCAGAGGGACCTGGACAAGCTGGAGAGATGGTCTGATTCCTGTGAGGTTCAACAAGGCAAAGTGCCGGGTCCTGCACTTTGGCCACAACAACCCCCTGCAGCGCTACAGGCTGGGCACAGAGTGGCTGGAGAGCAGCCAGGCAGAAAGGGATCTGGGAGTTTAGATTGACAGGGAGCTGAACATGACCCAGCAGTGTGCCCAGGTGGCCAAGAAGGCCAATGGCATCCTGGCCTGGATCAGGAACAGTGTGGCCAGCAGGACCAGGGAAGTGATTCTTCCCCTGTACTCAGTGCTGGTGAGGCCACACCTGGAGTACTGTGTCCAGTTCTGGGCCCCTCAGTTCAGGAAGGATATTGAGGTGTCCAGAGCAGGACACCTGGAGCAGGTCCAGAGAAGGAGCAGGTCCAGAGAAGAGCAGGAAGGCTGGTGAAGGGACTCAAGCACAAGTCCTATGAGAGGCTGAGGGAGCTGGGGTTGTTTAGACAGGAGAAAAGGAGGCTCAGGGGAGACCTCATCACTCTCTACCTGAAAGGAGGTTGTAACCAGATGGGGGTTAGTCTCTTCTCTCAGGTAGCTCTCAGTAAGATAAGAGGGCATGGTCTCAGCTCTGCCAGGGGAGGTTTAGGTTGGATATTAGGAAGAAATTTTTTACAGAGAGAATAATCAGACATTGGAATGGGCTGTCCAGGGAGGTGGTGGATTCACTGTCCCTGGAGGCTTATAAGATGAGACTGGATGTGGCACTTAGTGCCATGATCTAGTAACCACGGCAGTGTTGGATCAATGGTTGGACTTGATGATCTCAGAGGTCTTTTCCAACCCGGTTGATTCTATGATTCCATGACTATGAATAATCTTGAAACCAAGACTTCTTTCTTTGCATATTAAACTTTTTGAACATACATAAGAAGTAAGCAATACCACCAAATAGCTATCCTTTAAAAGAGCAAGCCTTGCTCTGCTACTAATAAGTAATCATAGAC
Source organism: Cephalopterus ornatus (assembly GCA_013396775.1). Lineage (NCBI taxonomy): Eukaryota > Metazoa > Chordata > Aves > Passeriformes > Cotingidae > Cephalopterus > Cephalopterus ornatus. The sequence continues at coordinate 118,908 of VZRE01003344.1, read as the reverse complement.
ACATGCTCTGAGAAGATGGCTACGTGTAGGATTACCAGACCAGAAAGAAGGGCTTCCATATAGGTATTTGTAAATACAGTCAGACTTCTTCCCAACCTTGCTGGATATCCAGCTTTAAACAACCACTTGTTCAGTACTTTAGCCATTTGGATCTCCTTTTGACATGTTGGATAGTCCTCACACAATGATTACTATAATTGTGTACCTCACTGGGCTTTGGGTTTGTTTGTCAGGAAAAAAATCCAAACTATGGAATTACGGTATCTCAATATAGCTCATCAATATTTAAGTATTTTATTTGGTCTGTTCCTAATTTGGAGACATCTGGCTTAAAGGGAGCTGATTCTACTTCTGCTATAATACTATCAGCTTCCTCAGAGGACAGCTGTTCCATTTTATTCCAGTCATCTCCAAATTTTTCTTACATAGCTGTATAATTCCTAGATGCTTTTGTCATCTCATATCAGATGGTGAATGAAAAAACAGCTGTGATAGTTGTGTGCCTTTGCATTTAGTAGCTGCTCTAGACACATGAAGGAAACACTCTCTTTAACATGCAAGGGGAAAGATAATACAGATTACTTACGCTGCTGAGACTGCAAGACCTCTTAGCAACTAGTACAGTGGAGAGAGGTAGTGAAAAGGGTCAGACAAATTAAACATCCTGTGGGAAAATTCCTGTTCTGTTCCAATTATTCTGAATGAAACCTAAAAGATAAGGAAAAGGAAATCTTAAACTCCACATTTGAGACAGACTTGTCTAGTATAGCAAAAGTTTGCCTGGTGTCTTGCAAGCATTGGTGTAGAACAGCTGTCATACACCTGAGGAGTCGCTCCTTAGTTCTTTAAATAACGGGCATATAGGATCAAGACAGTGTTCAACTCATGGATCCCAAAGTGACGAATGGGTCAGGAGGACTTGTTGTACTCCAGTCCAGAAGCTCCAGGCTTTTACCAGTTGTACACTTTAGTTTTAGACTTCAAGAGGTTTCGCCCACACGAACCTTTGCAAAGTCTTTGATTCTTTGATACCTTGAGTTCACGTCCGGAGAAAAACTACACATTTTTCTCTAAGAGGTTTCTTTTAATTGGGTGAGAAAACAGGGGTTTTGGCAAAAAGGGTTTTACAGAAATAACATGCAACATCCTAAAAGCATTATAACAGATTACTGAGAGTAGCAAGCATTGTTACAGTAAGGGAACCTTTGTTACACCCAGCAAACACAAACTCCACACAAGTTAAGTGAAATACAGAACATTAGGTGTTTAACTTGCCCACACGAGTAAAAGAGAGATTAAGAGAAGAAAGAATAAAAAGACAAAGAGAGGAGAGAGACACATTTACCACTCTCACTGCCACTCACTGTCCCTCTAACCAAAGTGAAGGGTGCCACAGCCTCTTAGAGGTTCCAGGGAGTGTGTTGTGGGTGGGCCACCAGGGGGCCTTTTTGACAGCCCAGCCACGTGGCTTTCCCTGCCCTGTGCTCTGCATGGGCACAGCCCTGTCGGCCCCAGGCCTAGCCCTTCCCCTGCCTCCCCCAGACAACATGGTTCATTCAACCCATCAATCAAACAATTTGGTGAGATACGAATCTGGTCTCTGACAGGACTGGGGCTTTCAGATTTTTATTGGCACCATTTCCCTGTTGCATGCAGCTTTCTTTCCTCCAACTGTCGGTGACTCCACATCTTACCTGCTTTAATTTTAAAACTATGTTTCCCTTGCACTGCCTGTGTGATTCAGCTATCTAAATCTAGGACACAAGAGTACTTTAATTTTATCTTTTATAGGCTGCTCTGCCCTGTTGTATCTTCTTCCCCACTGGACTTTGCTCTTATTTATGCATCTCAACCAGATAAACTAGTGCTAGTCAATCACAGGATGTTATTATTTTTTGCTGGGCACCTTGATTAGCATGAATCTCAGATTCTGACTTTGTTCTTAGAGCCCAATTATTAGGAAAATCTTGAGAGGCTTACATAGCTAACATATGCCTTTACTTCATATAATTTTTGCTATGAGAAAGCCTAACCCCATCCTTGAAATCTTACTACAATTCATTGCTGCATTCCCATTGTCTGCTTTACTGTCTCCCTGAATACTTCAGACCTCTTGTCTCAACTGTTGCTCATCATCTCTTCAAATCCTCCCAGTAAGTACACCACATGTCAGGTGTGTTTTTAAATCTAGAAGCTGCTCCTTATCAATCACTTTCCTTAACCTTTGTGGTATTTTTAAATTCAATTAAAACTTTTCCTCCTTCTCTGAAGGATCCGCAGTAGACTCTCTGACCTCTCTTCTACACTCTCCATGCTTATTCTACACTTCTGATCTTTTCCTCCCCTCCATCTTTTCTATTTGCACCATACTTTATATCCTGAAGATTTTTCTCCTTATCTGAACCTCTAGTTTATATAAGAAACCTGCTTTACAATTTAGCCTTTGACACTGAAACACGCTTTACCTTCCCTTTTGTTTCTCACCATGCAAGTCCCCTCTCACTAGCTCATTCCTGAAAGTTTCCACCATTAACTCAGAAGCTGTTAAATTCCATCCTACTATTCTGCTCCTTGCTGTATCCCTGTACCCAGAACCTTTCTGCTGGCATAAGACTCTTATGCAGCACAGTAATGTATGTTGCTGTACACATACAACGCAAGGGCATGATGTAAGATATGTCAGTAACGAAACACACACTTTCTTCTTACTGCTCAGTTAATTTTGTCTGATTTTTACTTCCCCATCAGCCAGAGTGAAAAACCATAGCATGGGATAGTAAATACTCTCACTATGGCTACCAGAATGATGTGAATAAAACATCATGCTAGAACAGGTGACATTCACATAGCAAACCTGTATTAATTCTTCATACTTCTTCAGACAAAAATAAAAGTGTGCCATTGTTTTCAGACCAGGAAAATTCATTTCTCTATTTCTCTATAGTAGCCTTTCCATTTTAGAGATATGCAAGCTCTGTTTACTTTATTATACACTACACGGTGTACGAGTATTTTTGTAAAACCCACCAGAGAGCCAACACAAAAGTCCTTTGGGTCCAATGGTCATTTCTTAACCCATTTGCCCCTTTAGCGAGAGTTTGGGACAGGTACTAAACATAAAGTGGATCTTCTACAGCACAGTGATTTTCTATCTTAAATATCTGACAGTGACTCTCATACATAATCAAGTGAGTTCTTGTAACTGGCATGCATGCTTCACTATTGAATCTCAGAGTTTTCATTGCCACATAGGACTATTTCTGTTATTAAACTATGTCTTTTTATGATTTAGAATACAAAATAAGCATCAATTATATACTTACTGACTTCTGTGCAGACACAATTAGAATAAAAAGCAGAAAAAAATCCAAGAAAACTGAGTTGTAAAATAATCATGCTGGTGAAAGTATTCCAGTTTTAAACTGTGTTTTAAAAGCACAAATAGATTTTAGTGGCATTTTTAAAAATACAATTGTTTATCCTGTGTGAAAGTTCTTTTTTTTGTTGCTTGTTTAATTTTGTTTTAAGGATAAAATAGAAGTGATGAGAAATAATTACTGACCAATAGCTCTGATTTTGTGAAATAACTACCTGATTGCATTTCTCTCTCTGGTGTTGATTTATTAATGTGTCACAGAGGGACAAAATGCCCCAGCTCAGATAAACATTGGACTCAGTTAAGCCATGTACAATTGAACTAACCGTGACTAACTAGCGGGGCTCTGGAGATGCTTTCCAGAAAAGTCTGTTCAGATCTGTTGCAAAGCCAGTATAGCCATAGATTACAAAAATCAATATCACCTTCCTTGCCAGCAACAGCAGTTGCCATGTGGGCAGACACTGGCAGACCAGCTCTTGCTGACGCAGCAGGTTCAAGAGAAAGCTGGTGGGCTGAGCTGCCTGCTCCCCTCCTCTGCCAGAGGCAACACAGCTCGTAGCAACACCAGCAGAAGAGTGCACGTGCAGTCTGTCAAATTATTACACAACAGTCTGTGACCTCTTTTTCTCTACCATCCATAAACAGCTGGTTCTTTCCATCTTTTGCTTGACTCAGAAGATGGTAACTAGCTGCGATGTCAAGCACTGCAACAGCCAGCACAGGGAAGTGGTTGAGTCACCAACTCTGGAGGTATTTAGAAGATGTATAGACTGTGGTGTTTAGAGCCACAGTTTAGTGGTGGACTTAGACTGGAAAAGACCTTTAAGATCAAGTTCAACCATAAACCTAAATGACTTCATGTTGTGATGTGGCTTCTGAGGTTTGACAAGGTGTGGAAGAGGAGTTTGAAGTCAGATGCAAGAGCTGCTGCCTCCTCAAGTTTGCTCTAGGACACAGTCATCTCCATTTTAATTTTCCTACAAATTTGCTGCATCACTACCGTCTCCACTACCTCCAAAGACATTCCTTCTCCATTTTTAAACTACAGCTTCCACAGAGTCATTAATGGTAACAGAGAAACAGAAAAGGAAATATGTACTGATACATGACACTAAGTCACAGACAAAACACAGACTTAGTTAAATGTTAGCATTTAATATTTGTAAATACAGTCACTAGAAAACTAAGACTATTGAAGTAGTTCTTCAATAATTATGAATTCTGAAAGAGTTCTACTAAAAGTTTTGAAACAAAGACATAATGCTTATTTGCTTTCCTTTGTAAGGCTGATCATACTTTACCTTAAATCAAAAAGGCAAAGTTATACAGTTTCCTGTGATGAGGCAAAAAGGGTAAATGAAATTAAATTAATAAATGTGTTTCCCTATTGAAAATCCCATAATTATGGAAATTCCATTTAACTAACTTAGTGGAAAGAACGAAGAACATGGAATTTTTTCAGTTATAGCATATGATATAGATATTCACTCTTGGAATGTGACAAAGATATATAAGAGTAACACTGAGATCTGGCATTGTATGGAAAGGTTTGAGGGTTGGGCTTGTTTGCTTCCCCCTCTTCCCATGGTATTCAACCTACTTACTGAACAGCAAGACAGTTTTCCAGCTGACAAGAGTTCTAGGTACCATTTCCTGTAGGACTGCATACTGCTGTATCATTAGTTGTGCATTAATTTCTGAAGCTTCTTAGGAGCTTATTAATCTACTTGTCAGATATGAGTCTGTCCAATTCTGTACTCCTGGGTTACTGAGGTTTATGTCATCAGTCACAAAATCCATGTGACTCTTACAGGGAACAGGAATAACAATATTTTTGTTTTGCAATATTTCCTAATGTGCACATTTACATGAAGTGTAATTCAAGGGGTTTGTTCTTTTTTGTCTCTTATTTCAATGCCTTCACAAACTGAATGGTTTCCCTGTAAAATGCTAACACCAGTTTGGCAACCATTCTAAAGTACTTCATGTGTAAAAATGTTTAGAACACTTAGAAAAGCCTATTTGTTCTACTACAAAACCTTTTTACTGCAGAAAGAAGGGGAAATTGGTTAAGCTTTTCTGATTTCTGCCATTTAACTTGCTGCTATCGAAGTCTGCTAAATAAAATATGGCAGTGTTTCAACACAAATGAGTTTTGCTCCAATAATCACAACATATCCCAGGTGGAACATGCTGGAAATCTTTGAAATGAAAAGTTACCCAAACCTTTTGAAAATTACTGTTTTCCTTAGGTTTACTGCATAAAAGATTAAGAAGTAAGATGGTATTGACAGGTGTCTTTTTTTATTTTTCTAAGACTAGAAGGAAAAAAGTTTTTGAGAGAAAAAAACTTTTTCAAACTTCAGACTGAATTTTCTGAATTTATTTCATTATTATAATGAAAAAAAAAGAAGCCCACAGCTTAGCTAGTTCAGAATCTGTTTCCCAGCAATTACCAGAGGAGAGACTTAGAAATGAACACATGGGTTGGTTACCACTTCTACAACAATAATCATTAAAACTTACATTTAGATCCTATTTTTAAATTCAGATGTTAGTTTTGGGACCTGAAAAAAAAAATCAAGTTATCTTTGTTATGTGAGTTAATCATATAAAGCTTTTCAAACCCAGTCTAGTAGGACCAAATTTATGCAATCTAAATACAGTTTAAACTATATAATCTATTGCAAGCTTTTGAAGCAATAGTGCATGTTTATGTAAAATTTATTCCAAATCCCTCAACTACCACACTATTAGAGAAACTAAATGCCTTACAATGTCTCCAGGACACATTTAATTATTCCCTCCAAGTAAATGACTATACTTATCCTTACAGAATACCCTGCACCAGAACACTCCTTATTTTCTCAAGGCAAGATTTTTGGTTTCAGCCTACTGGAGATCTTTTTCTTCAATCACACGGATATTTGTGGGGTTTGATATTAATTAATTTTTTTAAATTTTATTTTCTGAGGTCCTTAAGGAGTTGCAGTGTCACATTTCCTCTGGATGCACATCCTGCTGACTAGTTGGCCCCTCTTAATGTTAATGATCAAAGCTTTGCTTAAAATACCTCATCACCATGTGATGTTAAGAGAAGACAAGATGTACTTCTCATTTTTTATTTCATACAGAACACAAAATACATTGTTAATTTTGATTTTAGCTGTATGCCCTCGTGTAACAAGTTTACAGTCCACCAGATGTAACACCTACAAAAAGTCTCCATACTTGAAATTCAGGTATTTTTTTCATAAAAAGCATGATTGAAATATCAACAAGGAAATACCAGGGGTTAAAAAGAATATGCAATTGATACAAGAATAAAGAATCAAAGCACAAAAATTAAAATTGTGATCTCTCACTCATACCAAGATGTTATTGTATGCATAATGTAATGAAAATCCTATTTAATTTCACTGCATTTTTATGCATTCAGAATATCTACCATGGAAAGGCAATAAACCAGAATATTTTACCTGAATGTTTCCAATAAACTTGTCATATAAAGTCAGGAATAATATGCCTAGAGAACATCACAGAATTGTTTCAATGCTCAATTTTGCATCAAGTCAGGTCTTCAGATTTATTTATTTTTTCAGAGTGGAAAAAAACCCAAATTCAGTATTTGTCAAAATCATAAACAATGAAATATGTCCTTGCATAATAATAGGAAAAATGTAGTTAGTGTATGTCCCAGTTAGTTAGAGCAGCCAGGAGCAGCTCATCACTGCATGGGTGTAACCCAAACTGTGTATTCTACACCCTCTATGTCATTTTGCAGAGACTATTAACAGTAGACCATTTGCAGCAGCTGCTCAGAGCACACCTGACCCCTCAGGCTACAAGCTGGGTGTTAAGAGACCTGTGAGATAGGAGGATCCTGTCCTCACACCCAGGACTCACAATCACCCATCGTGGAACTCCCCACCCTGGGGGAGGTACTGAGCATTCCTGCCCCAACCTGAGTGTATATAATCTTGGGGGTCTGGGGACTTCTGGCACCACTCGTGGGATCCAGAGGAGGACCAGAACCTCAACAAAACTGCGACCACCACCCTCGACCAGACTGTGATCCCCACTCTTACCAACAGGTTTTTCCTCTCCTTTTACTTTGGACTCAGGGGGACCACATGGGGCTCGGCTGGGGGCCACTGAACACCATTCTGTTTGTGATGTAGGGTGCTGAGTGTTGTGGGTTAAAATCAATTGTCTGCATAATTGTATTTATTGTATTATTTTCATTAAATTGTAATTCTGACTTGCAATCTCTTTTGAGTTGGGTTGATTTCTCCTGCCAGTTTACCTTTAAACCAGCACAGTGTATTAATCAAGTTGGGCTCCTATACCATTCTTTAAAGTAAAGCCACACCTATTAACAGTTTCCCTTCCAAAATTATCACTGTTGCAAAATGGTAATTAGGAATGATGTAATTGTTTTTGAATCACATATAGCAGATGAAGTGTAGTTATGTGCAAATAAGTCAAATTATAGTAGTTGGACTAAAAGGACAGAGGAGGATTTCCACCAAAGGTTGCTCTCTGGACAAATCTTATTTGAGGGTTGGACTAGATGACCTTTAAAGGTCCCTTCCAACACAAACTATTCTATGATTTTTTAAGAAGAAAAGTATTTTTCATAGATAATGTGAGATGATAATGAAATCAGTGGACAACAGACACAGTGTTGAGAAGCATTGTCAAAACAGAAGGATGTAACAAAATGAGTAGAACAGAGGCAGCTATATACTTAGGAATAATATGCTAAAATGCAGCTAACCAGCTAAAAACCACAGAGGAGCCCAGGACATTAATGGATGATGACTTTCACGCTAAATTTGAAGGACAGTCCAAAAGTGGAGTATCTTACTTCCACAGTTTCCTCAAGATATCTCACACCACTCAGAGGGCACTGGAAAACCCTGACTGACACAGAGCCATGCTCCCTCTGCTTCATATTTAACCATGCTATATATTTCCCTCAAAACGCATGAATCTTTCTTATTTGCTTTTCATACTGACTTTATAGTTCTTCTGGGTGGGACAAAAGTATTAATTTAGAAAAATGGCTTAAGTAACTGAAGTTATTTGCTAGGTTATTGACAAACATGGAGTTAACAATGCAATTTGAATGACTAATTCTCTTCTCTGTGTAGGGATTATGATTAAAGGAAGAGGTGAATAACAAAGACAATAACTGGGGCTAAATTATTGTAAATTGTTCAGATAATTAAAAATAAATAATGAATATATCAAATCAAAGACTGAGTGAATCAACCAATAAATCAATAATGATTTGCTCCTGAATTTTGAAATTATTGAGTTACTGAATTAATACAGAGAATAAATCATGAGGCTGACATAAGAAAAAATATGCTTTTAAAAACGCCAACAATTCATAAATAGAGATACTGCTGGAACATATATTACATCCATTACTTCAGAAAACATAAAAGCCAAAAACCGATCCATCTATCTCCTTCCTGCCCAATAGCTAATGCTCTATCTGCCACTGTGGCCTTAACAGCTGAAAAATCTGAATGTCCATTCTTAATGCAGCACTTTGACTCAGGGAGTTCATCCAAAAGGGCAGCAATATAAATTTTGCCAGTTGCAGAGAAATAATGAGATTTAGTTTCCCTTCATTCATATGCTAAAATCTCATGGTGGCTAAAATCCCTGCTTCCCTCACAGAAATTAACAGATGTCTTAAAAAGTAGAGGTAACTGCTGAAAAATTAACAACTCCAGCACAATTGTTTCACCTTAACTAAATGTATTTAGATAACAGCATAAATAAAATTATAAAACCTCTCAAAACAATAAAAAAACAGAGGGGCAATTCAGGACAAGTAGTTGTTTAAGATCTGAGATCCTGCTTGAACAGTGTTGTTCTTCTTGGGGGTTGTTAGGCACAAATGGGAGGAAGCCTTAGAAGCCAAGATGGGGCTGGAGCCAGGAGAGGTAGGAGAACACAAGACCTGCATGGTCAAGCACAAGCCAAGGCCAAGAAAGTGAGAAAAGAAGGCACTAGGCTGAGGACCAGGGCAAGCGAGGATTCAAAGGCTAAGATGAAGACTGGCCAACTTTCTACTGGTCTAAATTCTACGGGAAAGAGACTGGGCAAAAAACCAGACATGGTTGCTGGAACAGAACTCAGAGATACACTGTCTAAAAAAGCATCAGACAGCTTCATAGATGTAGGTAGTAAATTTTCTGAGCAATTTACTGCAATTATTGCTCAGGAATTGGCACTGCAAAATATAACCTCACTCAGACTTTCTTCTAATAATTTATCAAAATTGTTGCTCCCTTAAATCAGACTCAAGAAGCATATTACTAGTGAAGCAGCCCACAGAGACACATACAGCTGTGACTCCACTGCGAGTGCACTAATTCTCAAACACAGTTCAGTTTTTTAAGTGTCTGTAAGGAAAAGTGCAGAAGTGCATATGAGCACAAAGGTGCTGAACAACCTTTTTGTTATGCCTTTGAGTCATTGCCCGGAGGCAACTTGTCCCTGACGTATAAGACTCCAAGTTCAACCAAAAGAACTGCAGAAAGTGCAGGTACAAACTAGGTCACCCAAGGCCCTAAGAGATTATAATGCCTGATAAATTGCACTTGGGGGGAAGCCGCAGCTTGGTATGTGTCAGTAATAAACCTCCTGTATCATAACTACCCATAGCTATCTCTTGATTGAAACAGAGCTTTTATTGAATTCCAGGGAGTGCTGAGGATAGTCTTCATCCTGCTAGTCTCATTTTGGACCTTGACACAACTCATTCATCCAGTTTAAGAATCTCTAGCAGGAGGTAATACATTTAGCTTTCCCAATTACCAGCAGAAACAATCTCGGGGATTGCTTTCTGTGGTGAAAAACAATCCTCTTTTGACAAAGGAAGTGTTGAAGAATGAGTCCACTTTTGGGACATGAAGTTCTTGATACAACACAGGTAGATTAGTCCTCTGAATTAGATAAATCTCAGAAAGGGCATGGCACCCATACATACCATGTCTTTGCAGACAGAGGATGAACAACAGAACTCGAATATTTTTTCCCTTCCTGGCTATGCTATCAAAAATAGAAAGACACTTTGAAAAGAGATGCAATGTTAATGTTGCCAAGGGCTTGAAAAATGGGGTCTCAAACTCTCCTGTGTCTTGAAAAAAATCCCCAGAAAGGGGAAGGCTGTCAGGCAGCAAAAGCACAATATAGATAATGCATCCTCAGGCATGGGATTTGTGAATTCATGGGGCTATGTAGAAAAAACCCTTGCTGGAGGAGTACTGGAGGGATTCCTGATGCAGTCATTAAGCAAATAACCTCTCAGAGCTTTCAAGACTTGGAATTTTGCTGGTGTCCAAAGGTATGACACATTCCAGACAAGAAGCTGAAGACTCCTGGCCTCTAGCACTTTTCAGTCAGAGGACAACTCCAGTATTTGCTTGTGCAGCAATTATTTGAGTTAAGTCTCATTTTCCAGGGACGTCTTTGACAAACGAACACTTAACATGGTGGCTGTGTTCAGGCATTGTAGGTGCAGGTTGGTGGTTGACGACGATTTGACACACAAAGAAAAGATAATCAATGAAAATATTGTGGCCAAAGCAAACCAGTTAAGTGATGAAACTGAAGCTATTCTGACAAGAACAGAAGCGCTAGATAGAAAATATTCAATCTGTCTTGAGCCACTTTATATAACTTTATTGTCACAAAACTCTTCGAATTTTTTTTTTTCTTATTCTGAACATGGTCTAATGTATCATATTTGCCCTCTGGACATTAACTCCTGAATTCAAACCATTTTTAAATTTAAAGATCTGTAAAAAGACCCCACTTTTTATTCTGTCAACTGCTATTGTAACTGCTCTTCTAGCTTTGGCTTACTGCTGTGTTAAATTTAATTAAAATTCAGAGTTATTTATGGCAGAAACTTATATTTTTATTATTCTGTAAATGCAATGTTCATTTTTAATACATTCTAGTAAGGGATGGTGATACAACTGAGAAGAAGGAATGGACATTCAGAGTGAAGTTGTGTAGAAATCTGTTACTGAAGTTATGAAGTATCTACTGACCTCTTTTTTTTTTTTTTTTTGATATCTACTTCTGTTCTAGCTGCAGATGTTAAAACATGAAGTGGTGTGTTTTACTCTGAAAGCCAAAATAGCAGACTACTCAGTTGAAGTCTGAAATGAGAAATTAAATACACCTTCAACGTGGACACCTGGGAATCCAGTGTAACGCTGCAGAGATGAATTACCTCTGTTTCTCTCCAGGAGCGCAGCAAGAAAAAAATGACACAAATGATGACACTCTTGAATAGCCTATCCAACAGACAGAGAGATGTCCTCTTCTTTCCTTTACTTTCTCCCTAAAACTTGAGGATGCTAATATGAATAAGAGGTTTGGACATTTTCTCTTTGATAAACTGACCTTATTCTCATTCAACCTTTATCTTTTCTGACAACTATTGATTAAACAGAACAAATATCTCAAACTAATTTGTGCTTTCTTCTTTTTTTTTTTTTTATTTCAGCTGAAACTCAAGTTTATAACAGAGAGCAAAGCATGACTTAGTTTTGTCTGTACTTTAAACCAATCCTTTTTGAGCAGTGCTTCAGCTAGACTACGCTCCATCTGACAACTCTCATTCTACCACACTGATTCATGCAAGTAACCTCGTAAACTTGTGTTACATATGAACCAGAAACTCAGAATCAGAGACAACACTTAAATACACCTTTTATGTACTTGAAAGCTACTATTAATTGCTCTCCTAAGTCTTCTCTTTATTAGGCTAAACAATTCCAATTTTCTAGTGTTCTCCCAAACATTATTTAGATGTCTAATAATGAAGAAGTTTAAAAAAACTAGCAATGTCACCACCAATTCTCTGCCTACAGAGAGATTATCCAGGGGCCAGAGCCAGCCTTTTCACAGTGATGGAAAGAAGAGAGATAACAAGGATAAGTGGAAACAAATGGCATCAAGACTGAGTAAGGACAAACATTTTCATCATGAGGCCAAACAAATAGCAGAACATGCTGACCAGAGAGGTCGTGCACTCTTATGGACTGATCATGCTTCTGATGGAGCATCCTTGGAAGTTTTCAAAACTCAGCTGCATAAATCACTGAGCAACCTGGTTTGTCCTTCTAGTTAATGCTACTTTGAGCAGGAGGCTGCACTAGACCTTTTGAGTACTTTCTGACCTGAGTTTTCCTACAGTCCTAAAAACCATAAATCTACCTTTTGGAGAGTGACTAACACTGAAAAAAGCAAGTGTATTCGATGCTATGTTGTGATGTTCTGAAGTTTAGAACATACTGCCTCTTTACTTAACTATAACCTATAGTGTATTTACTACTGACACACTAAGTTGCATTTAAAACTATCAGCCAACTACATGGATTTTAAACAGGTTTTCTGAGCTCTTATTTCTATTCCAGGGAAGGCTAGAAAAACAAAAGCTGAGCACACAAAACAATCCTGCTCATAAAGAACTCCTTGGACATCTTATTTGTCCCTTAATCTGCCCTTTATTGCTTGCCAGTTGTGTTTTCCTTTACATTTAATAAGCTCTACCTGCAAAGGCAAACAAGTATTCTCCTAATGATGTTCTGATGGAGGAAACATAATTGCACACCGTAAAATCTTGGTAGCTACTTTAATTGCTCCACAAGTTATCGTTAAGTGCTGTGCATGATTTATAGTAGCAAAGCGTCCCCCCCCCGCAGCAGCTAAATAGAGCTGACTGGGAACTTTCAAGAAAACATTTTTTTTGTAGAAAAATATCCACCTGAAAGGCAAGCCTTTTTTTCAGAGGAGTTTTCATTAAAAAAAAAAAAATGCTGGAAGAGTATTCTTAAATTTAGGTAGAAGTTTTAATCTTATTTAAATACAAGGTAAGTGAGATCTTAATCACAGCAAGAATACCTGAGTTGTGAGAGATAGAGATGGTCAATTTGTAAGCTAAGGCAGACAAAGTGATAGAAGCAGATTCAAGAGCTTGCCTTATCCAGATTGTAGGAGAGCAAAAAGCTTGAACTTGGGCATAGGTGAAAGACCTATTTTGATTGAAATTTATCTTTTCTACTGCACTGGAAGCAGTTTAAAGTGAAAGACTTAAAAAATTTCAGTAAATGAAATTTTTGTTTGCTGATGAGACCTATCTTCAAATAACACCTAGGCAGCTGTGAGACAGTAAGTAAACACAAATATTTGCAGAATTAAAGCAATTTCCACAGTCCTCAGCACCTCAGCATTTTATAACAGTAAATGAAGCGGCAACTTTGATGCAGAGCAGCATCGTTTTTAGACGGAATACTGCTGAAAGTAGAAATATGAAAAGATAAACATTTCAGAAAGTGAAAACTGCTTCTCTACAACAAAGCACTACACTAATTAGTCCATAACTTAATGAGTAGGAAATAGAAATCAGTGAGGCATTAGGAAAAGCTTTTAGAAAGAAACAAACTCTGTAGCTGTTTCATCAGAGGACTACATTCTGCCATAATTGAAGTTTGTTTATTCAAAGATTTGTATATTAATGGGTTCCAGCTCAGTAATGAATAACATTTGTTTCTATAGAATTAATTGTTGACACGTCTAAACAACTTTGAGCTGAACTCAATGCAATCTGATCTGCTGAATGAAATCCTTAATTATTAGTACTTTATTGAGCCTCTTGTAGTCTAAAACCTTTTTGAATACAAAGTAATAAAACTTGTTGTAAATTTAAGCTGGATATAACTTTTTTCTGAATGAGACAAACTGACTGGGATGTGAAACACACCTACATAGAAGTGCTACTCAAAAAAGTCAAACTTAGAGACAGATACTTTTCTTTCATTCTGTCACAGAATTCTCTTAGGAGACAATTAATGTAGAAATTCCTCAGATTTCAAACTTGAGGCACCAAAGACAAAATGACAACGTATTTCAAGCAGGATTGAGCAACAGCTGCTTATAAGATTTAAAACAAAGATAAAGTAACATTTCAAAATCCAGAAGTTTAAGTTGCTATGACATATCAATAGCAAGGTACATTTGCACTTTATGTACAGAATTATGGAAATAAAAGCAATAAATCTAAAATAATAGTAAATATACAAGTAAGATACAAATAAATTATATGTATAAGTGTATATGCATAAATATTTGAAACCAGAACTAACACAAATATTTAACAAAAAAGTGGAATTCTAAGGTAAGATTCCAATAGGAACAAAAAGAGAAATTGCAGAGTTGCAGAGATTGTATTTCATGCAAAGTTAGTATCATCAGAATTTCATTAAAACTCTGAATTAAGGCAAATTTTTATATTTGAGCATTTTCAATTAATTCCATATTCATCTTATGCTTTACTTATTTTCTTTGAAATTATTCACAAGTTAAGTTAGTGTGCTTACACTCTTTGTAACTTATAGAGCTTCTGTACTAGAGGAGGATTATCCTTAAAATTTTGGGCAATCTGAAGCCTTCAGTATATGAAACTGAAGAGATGTATTTACCTTACTCTCAACATCTGTAAATGAGAATTTCCCTCTCCTGATTTCATGATGATTTCAACACTGTAAAGGTTAATCTTGAAAGTGCTATGAACAGAAATCTACACTAACATAAAACTCTCAAAAATCACAATTTTAACTTAATTCCTAGTGAGCTTATTAAAGCTGAACCCAATATTGCTTATACTAATTACTTTTTATTTTTAGTATTATGTTTATTTACCTTAATTTCTTGCACACTATTGAGTGAATCCATCTTTACTCTCAGCTTCTCTTTTCTTTAATATTTCAGCTGCAGCTATTTCAGGAGATAATCTGCTGAAAAACAGGTATCTCCTATTGTAACTTTTTAAATTGCTACCAATTTTTATAAAAGTTTCTTTTTTTCCATAGTATACTTCGAGGCCCTATTCCCAGTAAAGCTGTCCTTTAGAAGGTCAAACTCAGATATTGTTTTTCTGAGTGATTTCCCTTCCCCTGAGTCTTAACTCCTTTACTTTCAAGCTGTTTCCCCTTACAATCACCATTTCCTTCAGGATGATAAACACCAGAGTTGATGTACAGTTAAGATCACTGAGGCTATCAAAGATTTAAGCAGGTGCTGGAGATGGAATCTGAATATATAACAGGACCCCTGGCTTTGATGATCCGCCCCTCTAAGCCTGGCTTGTCCTCCTCCGCCTGGGGGACTTTATGTGGACTGTCATTTAACTTTCCTCTTGAAAGTTTATCCATGGCTCATACATGCTACTACTTGAGTAAATTAAAAACTGACAAAAGCAGAATTAGTGAAAAGTAGTGACAAATGTTGGTGAATGACTGCAGAGAGCTATCCTGGAGTGTACTGCAGAAGGGGGTGTTAAGACTGACAGCGTTTTCATACTGTCCTAAGTGATCTGAAAGAAGAAGTAAGGATTGTATTAGTCACAGTCTCAAACATAGGCAGACCATAAGGAGAGAACTGGCAAATCACAAACACAGCAAAGAAATCAACATGAAAAATTAATCAGAGGAATGATTAAAACACAGAAAATTTCAGTTAACAGAAAAAAAAAAAAGCAATGTCTTCAGGAAGAAAATAACTTGAAGGTACTTGAGATTTCAGCCCAGGATGGTATTTTGCCTCCAACTGCTGCTTTGCAATCTCTCATGTGCCATCTAATTTGGAAGCACAGACACTAGCTCTACTTTTAAGGAATCCTTTCACTCTGACTTCCTGTAATTCTCCTTCCAGGGCATTCAATCCATCTAATACTCTGCTCCCTTGCTTCCTCCAGGACTTTTCCTGACACCCTCTCCAGAGCTTCTGAGAACCTCTGGTGACATTTCCATTTGGATAGGATGACATTTAAAGCAAAAGGCACAAGCCTTGTGATGGAATTTCTAAATACACAGAACTACATATTAGGCAAAGCCTAATACACCTACACAAATTTCTGGCAACAGGCACATCTGTGCAAAAACTTATTTCAATCTCTGCATGACCTTTGAAACCTGAGGACTTTGTCTGTACTTGGGAATCAAGAGAGTGTCAGGACAGAGAAGTTAAGTCACCTACTGCTGAAATTTCAGAGCAGTCCCTGGTACCTTCTTGGGACTGGTCATCTAACATTTGCCCGTATGATTCCCTACAACTCAGCCCAGGTGTTGGCACAGGCCGTCCTGCAACAGCCATTTTGGACATGGCAACCCTGATCAGAAGGCTACATGAATTTAAGCTGGCTTGATGTCCGGAGGAAGATATGGTGATATGGCTAGTACAGATGTGGCCTTTGAATCTTAGGCCTCACCAGGCTGGTACACATCTTGCACACCTCAGAACAGGAACTACAGCAGGCAGGGAGCCATCCAATGCCAACACCCTGCTTGCGCAATGTTAGTTACTGGGAGAATAACAAGAAGGATGTGTCTTAAATGTTACCCTTTATGTAAAATGATAGTAAAGTACTTGAGAGCCACAGGTTATACCTGTTACATCTGTTATATCGGTTATATCTGTTCTGAAAATATTTGTCCAGAAGCCTTTCTTAGAAAGACTGAGCAGAGACAACTGATTCTCAGCACTTGGATGAGTGATCCACCAAGATACTATGTAAGAAGAATGAATGCCCTTACTACTGCCTTCTTGGACCACCTTTCAAAACAACATACCTGCAAGTGCATTTTGTGAGAAGCCCTACGGATCATATTGGCTTGGGATAATTCTTTGCACCTATGTTGTGAGTGGTGCAAATAGTACAGGTATCTACAAGAAGAAGAAAATGAGTAAGGGGGGAAGAGAGAAAGGAGTTAAGTGCACAAAGGAGAACCCAGAAATCGGTAAGATTGCAGACACACTTTTTTCATGACTGCAGCTGAACTGACTGAAAAGGTCACTTTCCAAAATTACTTCCAGCTGCTGATGACCTCAGTTGCCCGGGATCATGATGGCCTACTGAGCTGCTCTTGTTCACACCCCAAACCCATCTCAGTTGAAATGAGCTACCAAATAGAGCACATTTGTGCTAGACTGACCCATCTTAACCAAACACCTATTTCAGTGTGATCAGAGACCAGTTAGAAGAGCTTAGCTACTTCTTTCACTGAAAAAAAATTAAAAAAAGATGCACTTCTAAATTGTAATGCGCAAACCTGTCCAGTAGTGTTAGTGGACTTAAGTGTCTAATTTATTCAGCATGCTGTACCGTGTACAGTGTACCTTTTACAAGCAGCTGCAACATGCTTAAGGAATATTGCAATCATACAAAGCAGACCAGGTAGAGTCACAGCTAGAATTACTATTCTCCAAGCAGAATAATGTTATCAGAAAGCTATTATCAAATAAGCTTAGGATAGCAACACAAATAATACTGCCTGGAAAGACTGATTCACAGGGGACAGCCTAGAGAGTTAAATGAAAGCAAATGAGGAATATAAGATCTGACCAGGGACATGGAATATTAAATGGATGTATTCCTGCTTATCAACACTTGGTAGCACATGTAAAATGTTCTGCTGTTTATCAGTCTGGAAATTAGTAAGATATTTGTTGGCTAATCTTCCTTTAAAGTGCTGTTGACATGAATTCTGTCCCTAAACTGAAAGGTGGATTTGATGGTCTGGTTATGATGAGCCCTTTTCTTCAAAATGTTTTTGAAAATAATTCATCTGGAAGAAATATAGAATGAAAAAGCAAAATCGTGCAGGCTTGTTCATCGGCGTAATCTTATCAGGTTTTTGTCTTTCCCGCTTTTTGGGACAGGAGTGCTATGGAAGTTTAGGATTCATGTTTCTGCTTTTCTGTTAATTCCTGCATCATGGGTGCACCCTGAAGTTAAAATATATTAATAAACCAGGAACAGGAACAAAAAACTCCACTGTAATTTACCCCAAATAAGGAACATAGAATCTAACCCTTAGTTAAATCTGTGTGCTTGCAGCCACCAAAACAGGGGTGAAAGATCTTGCAAAAATAAAATAGGTAAGAAAACCTTGGGATTATTTAATTTTAAAGGTGATCACAAAATTTCAATATTTCACCCTTCTCATTAATTTCCAAACAGGTTCAGATTAACTCTAATTTTATGATCTGCCAACCAAAGCTGAAGACATGAGGGGAGGGGAGTACTCTTAACAGTAAGAGTAGATTTGATATTTGTGTGCAGTCTAGTCACAGAATGCAACAAAGCCTTTCAGTTGTCAACATTTTCCCTTGTTAAAAACCAAAACCTTTATTTTATTTCAAAATAGCCATAAGGAAACTTTGTGTGGAATAGAATCATTAACTCAGCAGCAAAATGACTTGAGTGCAACCCGCCTCTAGTACCCTTTTCAACTTTACAAAAAATTAATGAGTAAAAAAACCAGAACGTGTCAAAAACAATTCTAGTGAGATACATGAATGACACTCATTTCTTCAGCTTATTTGTTTCACTTGTTGCCTTAAGTGATTTTCATACTACAGCATAAATTATTTTAAGTAGATTTTCTTTCTCATTAGGAGAAAAAACTTGAAATGCCAAACAGAATCCTTAAGTTCATAGTTTGTTTACTTGTTACAGTTTCAGATGTCAATTTTGGTTTAGATAATCATTAGGAGGAAAAAAGTGAAGTAGAGTATGCTGCTCAAGAGCATACATTAATATCATATAGAAATGTTTTCAACAACAGCTTAATGCAACAAGGAATTTGGAGTCCAGTGGTATTCATATGGAGCAGGCTTCCTTTATCCTTCTATTAGCTTCTAATATATGAGGGATATATATGAAGGATCAAATAGTACAATCTGTTTTCTGAATAATAGAACAAATTGCTGCACAAAAAAAACCTATAAAAAAATCTATTATATTCTAGTAGTGGCAGCCTAACATTTAAAGTGTTGCATAATGTCTTATAAATTGTCTCTATTGAAAAGAGCCTTTTCTATTAAAAAAAAAAAAGACAAGTGTCTCTTTTGAAATTGTTTGTTTGCCTTAAAAAGTAAGTGATAAATAAGGAAGAATTAATACTGAATGGGATATTAGCAATCTACACTGCGTACTTATGAGGGGCTCCTTTTTTTAAAAAAAAAAAAAAAAAGAAAAACTGCAACTGTCTCTCCTTAGGAAGCAGACTATGCTTGATTTTATAAAGAAGACCTGTAGTGAACTACCTGCTAAGTTCTGGGTGCCCGCCCTAGTGATCGAAATCAGTTCATGCTGTAGATCCCAGAGGTGCACAGTGCTGACACTGCACTAGGCTGTGGGAACGTTTTTTCTACTGTCCGTGTTAGCTCCAGCTAGGAGGAGCTAGGCAAGGACCCTGAAAGGCATGGTTTGGTCTTGCTGCTTGGACTCTTAATAACACACAGCTGAAGGCTTTCAGAATATTTTGCTGGAGTTGGCACTTTCTGGGATGCATTATCAGGATTTGTCATTTTGTTTCTTTGTTTTTCTCATCTGTCTGCTTTCCCTTGTATTGGAGAACAAGACAGCCTCAGAGTAAGATCAGTGTAGAAATTATCTCAGCCCTTAGAATCGTTTTTATGGATGGCTACTAAAATAAATTGAAGGATTAGCTGGAAAACACTCTACACTCTTATCTCTAAGACAAGAACCTTGATCTTGAGAGGACTCATTACCATATGAATAACAAGTACCCAGTGAGGTACCAGTGAGGCATCTTGATATCCTGTAGAAGTCCTGAAAACAGGTACTGAGAATCCCCCTGGGGATAATTAGCCCTCTTGCCTCCATCACTACCCCACACCTCCTAAACAAAAAGAGTACAGTCACTAAGAAAAATAGTAAGCTACAAGTTTAATCTTTCATTCTTTCTTTTTCTGGCTCAAGACATATTTCCTCATCTCTAATATGAAAGAAAAAGCTCAGAACATGCAATGACCAAAAGTAACAACTTTCCAGAGGAAGACAGACTGGAGGGTTGTGAAGCTCAGCAATGACCCAGTAAAGACTCAGGCAACAAAAAGAGTAGTATATAAGTATGTTCACAGCCTTCAGTAGTTGTAAACCCTTGATAATTCTGTATGTCAAAAAGACAATAGAAAATTAGGCTGACACAGTTTTTACTTGCATTCAGCAGAAATATAAAGTAAATGCTTCACTAATGCGATGGAGTTGATTTGTATTACGAGGAAACAGATTAGGCTTTGTATTTCCCTTTTAAAAGTGCTTTCTATGTTTTATCTTCTTTCAGAACATAATAGTAATTTACAGGAGTTTCAATTTCTGTTGTTTTCTCCAGAGTTTTTACTTCATAATATTCCTCTGACTGTACAAACTTGGCTGAATACCTCAGAGTATACTTACAAAATTTGTGGGTGTCGTCATGCCGGAGTCAGGGGAGGTCAGTTACTCTGGAGGACAGAGATGAATTTCAGTCTTCATAGGCTGGAAAGTCTTCAAAGAATATAACAAAATTCAGTAATTATAACTGAAAAAAAAAAAGCTATGCTTTGACAGAAGAAACACCAGAAAGAGCAGCTGACAGGAGAAAACAAGAAATCATCAGGGCATCTTAGAGAAGTAACCAACATCATTACTAAAATCTGCAGTGTACAGTTTCTCATGCTGTCGTGTTGGAGAAAATGTTGATGAATGCACGTGTGCTGCTTTTTAAGCCACATATACTGAACAGATGGATTCTGTAAGGTGGCAGAACTGGCCTTCATCAAGTCATGGGAATCTATGGCATTTACAGAAATAAGAAAAGAAAGAAGAAGACTGCTTTTTAGAACAACCCCAAACAAAGATCTTGTCTTGGAACTCTTTCTATTCACTGTGGGATATTCCTGGTTTGCTGAGACTGTTTCCTTAAGTATAATTTAAAGAATTGTCTCAGACATGAACTCAAGCCTAGTAAGCAGTGCTCTTCTCAAGCATGAGCCTCTCTAGTAGAACTATTCTAAAGGTAGGCATAACCACAAAGAATTCAAGATGAATTTGAAATCAGCAAGTTGAAAAGAAACCATGTTGAAAGAATGGCTTAATTATAGCAAGATTGTAAACTAACTTTGCTTGTTCAATTAAGAAAGCAGGTGCAGACTAAGCGAATTTACTTATAAGCAAAAAGGGAAAACTAAAATATAGGAAGGGTAGAACAATTTATATAAGGGGGAGGTGATCTAATAAAGGTCTAAGTGAAGCACACCATCTGGATGAAATTGCAGAAACTGTCTCAACTCAAGGCAATTAAGAACTGCAGAACAGCAAAAGACCATTTCTAGCATGAGACAGGCAAAAAAAAAGCACAACCCAGGAAAGCTACAAAGTATACAGCTACAGAAACAAAAAGTATACAAAACTTCTTTCAGCTCTAAAGGGAAACATACATATACGGACAGCTGATCACAGAATGAAAACAAACATCCTATGCTTTTTTTGTGCTTAGCATTATGAATAATTAAAAATATTTTAAAACTTACCCTCTTTTTCACTATTCAACTGAAACAGAGTAAGATCCTAAAGTTAATGTAATCCTTTGATTATTATCTCACTGGAGTACTTAACTGGTTCTCTTTTAAGCTCATCGCTAAAATCTGTGATGGGACAGTGAGGTATGAAGAGTTTTGGTTTTCTTAAAAGGGTTAGAATTGAAGAAGCTGGAATCCGATTTGTCGGCATGAGGGAATGAGGTGACAATACCTTACTACAAAACCAATCTGCTTTTGCCCTTGTATTTTCCCTTTTTTTCTGTGAAGAGGTTGAATGATGTCCTTTTAGAGTACCAATCTCTCTGCACATTGTGTTTCACTTTGTCACCCAGCCATGTGATAGTCCCACACTCCTAATCCCACTTAGCTCTTCCAGCACTGTAAACGGGTCCTGCTTGTGTACACCTCTTTCTTCATCTTCTCCACAGTCTTATTTTTTGGGTTCAGATGCTTCCCCCCTTGGCACAGGAATGCTGAAGACAGGTACAGGAATTATGACTGTGCAAGAGCTGAAAGAGGTTCTGAGTGTCAATACTGTATTTTTAACACCCTTGCTCAGAAGTCACTGCTATTTTACCTTGCAAGACAAGGAGCACTGCAGTGTTCCCTTGCAAGTCTGGAATTCTGCAAGTATGTCCTTCACTTCCACTGTGTAAAACAAGTTATGAGTAGGGCTTTCCACCTCTGAGAAGTTGTTTTGGTCCACTCAGTTGCCCCTGCGGGCTAGACATGCTCATGTGTTGCAGAACTAAAAAAAAAAAGCAGAAGCTGTAAGATTTTTTTGGTTTGATGAAACAGCCTTTCTGAGTTCTCTGTTCCTATACCAGCAAGAGATCTAAAGACTAAATTCCCTTGTCTAGATCAATAAAATATGAACATATATTAATTACCTCTAAACCTATAGCTTTTTAAAACAAGCTAAGCTAAACTGAATTTCAGATTAAACAATTTTATACAAATCTGATGTTCAAAGATAGATTTCTTGGAAGTGAAAAGATAAACTTAATTACATTATTGATGACTTCCAAAGTGATTTACCTCATAGTATTTCACGGATGGCTTTCAATCAAATTAAGGATTTTTCAAAGGATGAAACTTTTTGTGATGGCAGGCACGTACAAGGCTGAGAAACTTGATGCCCTTTTTAGTCTCAGCCTTCAACAAGGTCTCCTCGGGCCTCCTGCTTAGGTGAACATGTTCAACGGGTAGGACTATTGGGGTAGCTGAAGATTGAGTTATGGATTTTGTCATATTTCAGCTCGTATATGTCTATATCTCCCCACTGTGGAATCAGGTGGTTTAGATATACGGGTGCTGACAGGATTGGTCAGTGTCCTTGCAAAGCAAGGATAGGCTAAAAACCAGGTGGGTAAAAAATTTATTTGATGATCAAGCTCACAGTGTAGTGGTTAACAGGTTGCACTTTACCTGGATGCCTGTCACAGGCGGAGAAAACACGGGGAGTTATCAGGGGATGTGTCCTGTTTGACAACTTTACCAGTGACCTGGAGTACACTCTTACCAAATTTGCAGAGGACACGAAATTAGGAGTCCTTGAGGGCATGGATGTCATTAGGGGGCCTGCTGATGGCTGGAAGAATGGGCTGACGGGAGACTATGAAAGGAAGGACAAGTGCTAAGTGTCCAGCCTGGGAAGTAAGAGTCCTTTGCCTGCAGAACTGCTCCCCAGCCAGACACTCCTTTATCACTGCAAAGTCCTTGTGGGCCCTGGCGGGCAGGGAGCCTGCAGTGGCCATGGCAGTAACGAGGGCACACAGCATCCTGTGCTGTGTCAGAAGGAGCACAGATTGAGGAAGGGATTACCTCCCTGTAATCAGCACTCATTAATCTGCATCTAGACTACTACAGCCCATTCTGGGGCCCCAGCAAAAAGATGCTGATAAATTGAAGCGTGTTCAGAGAGCATCTGTGCCGTGAGCTGGGCTAAGGGAGCTGGGCTTCTTCAGCCTGGGAAAGAGATGGTTTCAGGGGACCTAACAGCAGCCTCCAGTGCCTGAGGGAAACGTATCAAGGATATAGGTCCAGGCTCTGGATCGTGGGAAGACTGAAGACACATCATAAATGAAGCATCTATATACAAGTTTAGACTGTACACAAGGAAACATTTTTTCACCACGAAGACGGT
Organism: Cephalopterus ornatus; assembly: GCA_013396775.1. Classification (NCBI taxonomy): domain Eukaryota; kingdom Metazoa; phylum Chordata; class Aves; order Passeriformes; family Cotingidae; genus Cephalopterus; species Cephalopterus ornatus. The sequence continues at coordinate 94,957 of VZRE01003344.1, read as the reverse complement.
CAAGTAGAAAAGCGGGTTACCCAGTCTCCATCCTTGAAAGTTTTCAATACCTGACTGAATATTAAAACAGCAACAGACAACGTTGATTTGACCAGCATTGGTCTGACCCCACACCTAATCTTGATTCAACCAGGAGGTTGGACTGGAGGACTTGAGGTCCCCTCCAACCCAAATTTTCCTATGATCATGCGAACATCAGCTGAATGTTGCACCACAGTACAGCGGTGCACCACCAAACAAGTGTTACTCTGTATCAGTACTGAATAGAAAAAATTTTATTATAAGATTAAAATATGGTACAATTTTTTTTCCCAGTGTTACCAACATATATAAGCAACAACTTGTAAAATCGGTAAATGACAAACATATTATGAAAAAATTTCAAATTAGGCTTACAAAAATATCCTGAGACAGTTCACTTCAAAATCCCACCCACTGCTGTCATTAATAGGCATGTAAAATTCTTCAGTGAATAGAAGAGTGAATGAACAGCACTAGAATAAAAATTTATTTTCCTTGTCTCATAATTTTTCTACGCTCATAAAAAGAGACACTCTACCAGAAAATTCTTTTTAAAACAGATGGAGACAGGTACAGAAGACAGTCACCCAGAAAGCTAAGAATGTGGCAGAAAAACAAATTACAAAATCATAAACTGATATTAGGCTGCTAATAAATAAGCACTTTTAATTCAACCATATAAATATATAATTTAACCATGTGTGTATGCGCATATATATATATATATTTGTATTCGTAAGGCTGAACAATTTGCATTTGCAAAACATCATTTTGCCAAGCACATTTATTTACAGAAAGGATCTGAAAGACAAAAGAAATATCCTTGAACTGTTCATTCTAAAACTGTAACTCAGGTGACACACTCCAGGGAGCAATGACAGATCTGACAGAGTTATTTTTTTAAGTGCTTTCTGTTTAGTTCTACGACGTGTTATGCTCAGCACATGGGATTTTCAGATTGTTCTTTTGAGACATCCTACACTCAGCAAAGAGTACAGATATTTTCTCTGGGTTTGGTATTCCTCTCTGGAGGTCAGATAGGTAAAAGTTGGATGTGGTCATACCTACTAAGTAAGTACTTTAAGGCTTAGTTTAAGTCCAAGATGCGGGAAGGTTTCTTGTAACCTGGTTGTAAATCCTCTAGGGACTGTCTCAGTCATCCTGTTTTATTACAAAACTCAGTGACGTTTACTCAAGTTACACCTAACAGTCACTGGACAAGACCAGAAATTGTCTGAAGAGCAGGGATTTAAACCTAGGATTTCCTACTCTAAAAAAACAGATAAGGTATCAAAAGGTGGGATTGAGTTTTCACATTAAGACACCTAAAAGGATGATCGTGGCAGTGAGCTGTGTATCTAAGCTCACGCTATCACCACTGCTCAATTCAGTTGTCTGAGCGCACACTTTAAATGACAGTGCCACTAAAGATGCTCCAGGGTATCAGAGGCATCTACATGAAAAGAGAAAATGTGACACAGGACTTACGGAAGATCTGCAGTCCTTTGTGGTAGTAGCTGGATAACCAGGCCAAAACATGGGGTACTTTGCAAGTGTTTCATAGATTAAACATCCCAACACAGGGAGACATCTAAATGCACACGTCTACCTTTGCACATCTTCATCTCGTAGCAAGTCCCATCTTGGTGAAAAATCTCTTCAAGAAATGTGAGACAACAATCTAGTGAGTATTCTGATTGCAGAGGTTATTGCTCCCATCAAAGTCGAGGTGCTCATTAATGTGGTTCACTGCATTATTTAATTTTGCACTGAAACAGATAAAGAGAGCCCAGGTGACCAGGTGACATCCCTTTTGCAGAGAGGCCAGTGTGTGTCTAGATTGCTGCAATGGCATTACAAGGGGAACCCTCACTCTGCCTCAATGCTTTTGAAGCTCCATAACTGTTCCAAATCCCTGTCAGAGCGTAAGTGCCATGTAGTTATGCCATCTCTGGACACAAAACCTCCTCTCTCTCTATGCTGTGAAAAAACACGTCAAAAATCACGTCTCAAGTGAGAAGTTACTACAAAATTTATCAGCAATGAATATATTTCCCAAAATATCCATTGCTTTTCCAGTGGCCTAGAGACCTTGCTGGTTAGAAAATGCTACAATCTGCAAAGAAGATCCCTTTGTGCTCGAGTTGCTTTACTAGTTACAAAAATATTTCTTGTCAGTCGATCAGCAAATGTGCAGTGGTGTGCAATCTAGTGCTGAACCCATAGTTTGGAGCTAGTCTTGAAACACACACATTTTGCTGTTATACAGATGCCAATATCCTCCTGTGTTTTGTGTCTTTTGTTTACAAATTACTTTAGAATGAAGCTTTTTTGAAAAAGTGAAAATGAAAATTATATCAATTAGGTAACAGTTCATTTTGTTGAACTCTTTCCTTGCTCTTTTTGTAATCATGCTTTCAGTGCTGTGGAGGGAGGAGGGAGAACTGATTCTCTTACCTTAATGAAACAATGAAAAAAGCAAGTAAAGCAGTAACAAAAAGGGCAGGGTAGTTCCTGAGTAGCTACAAAACTTACATATTTGTTTTCTTTAGTTCGGCTAAACTCATCTGATTGTGTCACGTGACTATTCAGAAACACATATTTTGCAAATCAAACATTTCTGTTATAAAAAAATTTGCTAAAAGAAAGCATTAAATAAATGTTACCATATGACATATCAAATATGAAGTTTAAGAAATAGAACAGTGGCCAGTGTCAAACTAAGAAACACTCTTTGAGGAGCCACTTCACCATCACAGTAATTCACCTGCCAATTCACCTGCTTTCTAAATATCAATATATTTTACATATTTATAAAGTAAAGGTTTACAAAATAAATGTATTCAAATTAACAAGATAGTGGTGTTTCAGAGAATTTTCCTGACACAAAAACTGATCTGATGAAACAAGTGCAAGGGGAAGGATAAGGACTAATGTTCAAAAATTTTTATATTTACAGGAAACATGCACTTCTAGGAGACATAATGAAACTAAAATGTTGTTTGTCTACTGAAAAAAAGCTGTTTATCATAATAGTTATCCTCTAGATTTATTAAATACTCTGGTTCTGTTAAGGTATTATTGAACTCACACTATGAAGTCCTTTTATTTTTAAGATAATTCCTGTTAAAATATTTTACTTTAATTATTACTATGCATATAATACCATCACATGGGAAAAAAAATTTAAAATCAGATAAAATGAAAATACACAAAGGGGATTTTATCAATATTCATTAATTTTGAACTGAGAGGTTTAAAGTAACCACTAAATGAGTTATATTTATTCAGATTAGATCTCTGAAATCATTACTCAACTCGGAATGAACTAGGCCTACTGTGCCTACACTTGTGCATACACAAGTAAAGCCAAACAGTATACGAGAGCAAGAAAGTTGTAAAACTGAGCACCAGATTTTATTTTGCTCAGGTAATGACTATTTTGATTAAATTGGTAAAAAAGTATGTCCTATAAGTATTTGTAATGATGAGGAACCAAGTTTAAAAATAAACACTTCTATTTCTACCAACCAGACACTGTATCTAAATTATACAGAAGCTATACAACTCTTAACGGACAGGCAATAGTTTCCTAACTTGGAATCTCTACACACATTTTATGACTTGACTTTAAAATTCATAGCGTTTATTTTAAACAGCACCTGAAACAACTTTCTTTGTTCCATTTTCACGGTGTACAGAAACACCAACATATTGTTTTCCATTACAAGAAACAACATTTATTCAAAATGGCACCTGGATTATTACATTTTTTTCTATATTTATGATTGAAAATAACGGCATTATCTCTGAAACTGCTGTACAGAATAGTAGTTTAAAGTAAATGTTTTCCAATAACGACAATTTTCCTGTCTGGCTCAAAAACCTTCCAATGAATACCCCCAAAACAAATGCACTGTTAAAAAGCAGTTTTAATCAATTTGCATTTGAGCTGAGTTCAAAAGAACACTCACTCTCCACAAATATAGAGAAAACAGAGGGAATTCATCTGAGAGATGAAGAATAATTTGATCAAGGTTCTTCAGAAATTTGATTTTTTCTTCTCCTTCATAGTCTGAGCTCGAAATGTTACTTTCTTCTGTCTCATTGTGAAGAAGCTGTTCCAGAATCGTGCACAAAGGAAAAATATTCTCATACTGGGTAATGTCATACACAGACTGGACCTGGGAATAAAGAAAAATCAGTACATAAGCACAGTGTGAAAATGTTTCTGCAGCCCAACATCTCAGATGAAGGTTTACTGTTAAAATTGGCAGTAGTATTTATATAATCAGAACAGTTATACGTTCAGTACGATTGTTTCTAAGAAATGCTTCCTTGGTGGTAACAGCCAAACAACTAACACTCCATCATACTATGAAAAGTCAACAAAACCTCTCTTCATGAGTCAAAGAGAGTTTTCTTTACCTAATTATCCACGGGCTGTGACATACCATAGTGATGCACAGAAAAACAACAATAACAGCTTTGTTTGGTTTAGGTATATAATTGGAATTGGTGTATTTCTGTTTGCTGAGAAATAAAATAACAAGCAAAAAAGAATTTTTTACTCCTAAATATAGAAAATCACCTATTCAGTTGACACCTCTAGCTCTCAAATTAAAAGTCCAAATTCTCAATCTCAATAGAAAATACACAAGCCAATTCTAAGTCAGCTAAAGTGGAAAAGTCAGTTTGTCAAAAAAGCTCACTGACCAAACTAAAAAATTTTTAAAAGTTTTACAGCTTTATCCAATATAAATTTACCTGTTCTGTATTTGGAAACTGGAATTTTAAACAGAAGCTTCCCAAATCTCTTCCGTACATAGGAAATAACTGGTAAGATAAAAACTTAAATCTTGGGGAGTTGTCTCTCTGGAGTGAAATTCTGTGTCCTCCTTAACAGCAAAAATCTACCAATAATATGAGATGACTTTGTTCTGAAAAAGGCTGCAATTATAGTAGATGATCAGAACTGAACGGTAAAATCAGAGCTGCTAGAAAATTAATTACGTATTTTAGCAAATGGACCGACAGCTCTAGCAAGCCTAAAAAACTGTTTAAGCCACTGGTACAAAGCCAGATGGGTCCAGGCTTCAACACGGGTCTATGAAAAAGTATCAGATAATTTTACCCAGACTAAATTACATACTGCTAGACTTTCTGAAGTGTGAAATTTATAATATTATCATTGTTTTTACAAATAATGCAAGTTGTTTTTGATTCCATTAGAATGTAACAAAAAGACAGCACTTTACCTTCTTCAGGTAAAACTGTGGAAGATGGTGGCTCTCAGATTGCTCGCTTTGACTTTCTGAGCAGCTAGTTCTTAAACCTAAAATGTGTTGAAGTACCCTAGGGTAATGTTTTTCAGCTAGACTCCCACCTCAGGGACAATACTAAGAGACCACAGCCGTCCTATTGCAAAACTTCAACATAGCAAAGTAATTTTGCTGAGTTTTCTAGACATCTTAAAAATTAGGTTCACTACCAAAACACATTATCCCCAGCCTTGCCTACCCCAGTTCTGTCTGTCTCTCTGGAACCTGATAAGAAAAATCTACAGTTCAAAAGCTGTGCCAAGAATTCAGTATCGACACTCTTATCAGAACAGACAGTAAAAAAACATAAAACGACAATATTAAGTATTTACACTTCTAAAATCCACTTAAATCAAAGTGTATAATTAGGGAAAACCTCTTTCCAAACCAGAGGTAAATAGACAGTCTGTTTTTTCAAATACCAAACATCTGACTCTTGGATAATCATGTCTGATTGTTTTTACTATTAACTAAGAGTGATGCAATAAATGTATTTACTTTGCTTATTGGACTAAATTGCAGCTTTCTAAGTTGAGACAATAACTGTTATTAATGATTTACTGAATTTCTATGAAACAGATGATTTTAAAGCTCTACAAAGTCTGCACTTAAGACTTTCAGTGTAGGGGTCATCTGACCAAACACAGGCATCAGCAAACTGACATAGCTGCCCGACAGAGGGAAGCAGAGGGTGCAACTCAGTAGCTTGAATGTAGATATTTATTGCCATTTCAGATGCCCAAGGGTATCCAAGGCATATTGTGAGCAGAGCTTTACATAAGAGTCAGCAGCTGTAAGCCAGGAGGTGTACTTTAGGTGTACCACAGTGTGGTATTAGATGTATGCGTTTTGGCAACTAAGTAGTTCCTGGGGTCTTGCAGGATGTTATTCATTCCACTCTAAACTAGAACCTCAGACGCACCATGTCCTGAAACTCTCTACTATGATAAATTGTGACTGCGCCTCCCAAAAAACCGACTATGTTATAAATATATGTAGAAACAAAAATGATGTTCCATGCTTTTAGTTCCTGTAATTTGGATATTAGACATACAATGTTGCAAGCAAAAATCTTTGTTTGATTCTTAAGTGAGGAATCAATATAAAATGTTTCAGAGAGGCAAATTTTGTCAGGGCACTTACTCCTGTATCCTCAGGCTCTTCCAAGCAGTTAAGCAATTGTGTTACTTTCAGTAGGTCTTGAAAATTGCAACTAATTGCAACTTAGTAAACTATCTAATTTATTATGGATAATAGAAGCTACAAGTTAACTAATTAGCTTTCCTCTGCATTAAAGGAAGATTATTCTAGTCACACAGAACTGACTTTGAACAGAAAGGGTAAGTCTGATGGCAAGGAGGGTTTTTTTGAGATAATTGCTTTTCTGGAAACAAACGCAATTTGAAATACTGTATTATAAAACCATGGGGAAAAAAAATCAGTCTAGAATATTTTCTGGCTCAAGGCTTATTAACCTTTCCAAACCATTTAATAATCTCAACAAAACGTGTCTGTGTTTCTTCTGTTAGATGTCTTCCATAGCACTAACTGATGCAATTACTACCCATGCAGATTTATGCCACAGAATTTGTAGACGGATATCTTTATCGTTACCTAATGGTGCACAGTCAGATAATAGAGCTACTACTCTTGCCTACCAGTGTGTAAGTGGGTAGCAGTGTATGTACATGTACACACACACGGAGCTAGTCCACCCAGAAAGTTCTGCGGGTATGGCCATAAATAAGCAAGGCTCATATATATGCTACTATTCCAGAATATATTAATACCAACCTTAAGTAACACTAATTCTGTTCTTCAGAACGAATTTTAAGAAAATCACTCTTCCTACAGATCAAATGGGTAGGCAATATGGATTTTGGACACTATTTTTTATGAGATCAGTCCTTGTCAATTTTGCCTTACCAAGTACTTGGAAATGTGTTTCCTAGTGGTAATATGCATTTTCATGTACCTCAGTTTTTAATTTAAGTTCTCAAATTATTTTCTTACTATGATTTCTCAACGCAAACTTTTCAGAGTTAAATAATTTAAAAAAAATATTATTTATGTAAGATTGAGCTTTACATGAGATGGAAACAAGGGTTACAAGGACCTCCTGGATGGATCTGATGATCCGCTAATCAGAATTATTGTATTTTTATCACCAAGTTCAAAATGCAGGAAGTATCAAAGCTTTTGTTTGAAATTAATTCTTCAAGCTTCTTCTACATTACCACCTCCTACATTACCTAGAATAGAATGATATTTACTACATAATCTGAAAGCAGGGAAGAAGTTCTCTTACTTGTGTTCTTTACAATGCTATCATAAGAACCAGAACTAATATGTTAAAGGAAACTGCTATGTTTTAGGTCCCTGGCTCTTTATTATACTTCCTCTTTGCACAGCAACAGATCGGATGGCCCTGGATCAAATTCCAAGCCACTGCTCTCTTACTGGACAGATCTGGAGCCTTACTGAATAGATCAGAAAATAGATTAGTGCAATTCTAAACTGTACTTTCTGTTTTCTTGTCTTAGTGGTTCATGCACATTATATAATTTATTCAAATGCCCTTAATAACAGCAGTATAAAACAAGAAGAGGAGAACAAATTTAGCTTTGAAGAAATTCTCTACAATTCTTAGGCCATTTCAGCAGCCACAAGTCATATTTCTAGTGATGAAGTCTGTGAGCCTGGAATTTTCACATGCAGAAGACTGATACTTTCTCAGTATAGGTGAGTAACTTTTATTCCTTTTATATCTCAAAGGACCTACAGAATAGAGACAATACTTTGCCAGTGCAAATAAAAATTAGATGCAAAGAGAGTATGTTCATGACAACTAGTATTTGCTTCCATGCAGCTCAGATGCTTATGTAGGCAATGGACAACGTGCCATCAACACCTGCACACTCTCTGAATAAGACAGAAACAGCTCTAACTGGGGAAAACTTCTTTTTGGTTTATAATAGAAGACCGAAAAGCTGAAATTTCTGTCAAAATTAAAACAATCAAAATTAATTTAGAAGCATCATTATGTTTGATTAATGACAAAAAGCTTTCCTCCTTTTCCATTTCTATAATTTAATTAACACCTGCTTGGACTAAGAAAAAGGCCTGCGATGATACCAAGTTTAAATGTATGTTGCAACAAATAATTATACACAACATAATGCTATATAAAATACTGACATATCAACACAAACTTTAATCAAACTGGAAAGATGAGTGTTTACACACGTCTGCTGTTTAGGAAGTCATAAAATTAACACTTCTAGAAGATAGCTATCTTAACAGAAAAGTATTCTGCCCAAATCTTCTCAATCCATCATATTCTAACAGTTTTGCTTCTTGTAAATTTTTTCTTGCAACTTTTGCCTCTCTCATTTCTTGGAAAACCTTTCCTATGCAGCAGGGAACTAACTTTTTTTGCTAGTAAGGTGTCTTTTTTATATCTCAATATAAAGTGTTGAAAGTTGATATTTCTCCTCTTTTACATTCATATTTTTCAGAGAAGCATAAGGGGTAGACTGAAATAAACAACAGGATCTGCTAAAGCCTGGCTAGTTTTGCTTTCCAATGGAAGCACAGGAAGCAGGAACTGCAGCACCACCAGCTGCTGTGCTGTGACCACTTAGTTAGGGAGAATGGAAGATAGAACAGAACCAAAAATTATTTCTGTGCTTACTATGCCTGCAAATAGGAAGAGGCTTCTCTAAAACTGTCTCCTGTATTTTAACACTGCAGTTCTAATGAGTATGTAATTATAAAACCAAGTTCCTAAATGGAGAGATACTTGACAGCATCACTTTTTAGGAAAAAAGTTTCTAAATTAGCATAATGAAAAATAAGAAAGGAGTGACTGACTGGAAACTCTATCAACAAGTGGTCACCATTTACTAAACTTTGTGTTTGCTAAGGGAATGCTGACCAACTTAAATTTTCAGTAAAATCAACATTGTTTTACTATACCTATCCAGTCTAAATCAGAGGTTAATGGAAATATATTTCAAGAATGACTGAATTGTTTCCTCAAACTGCAGTGCATTCTCATTTTATGAATAAACAAGATTAATTTTCACAGGAAATTCTCTTCTTGACCCTTTATTTTTCTTTTGAGAAATCCCTATTCAGGTTACTCATTGCTTTGTTCAAGTGCTAAACACAAGACATTTTTTTGGAGTACAGTAGGATTTGGATAGTAGGCAATTTACTTCAAAATAACACAGAAATCTTTTAACTGGATGTTCTGCAATCCTGTGAATAACCTCTAAGTGGATCATAAAAATTTACAAAACCAAAAAAAACACAGTATAAGAAATCACAGTAGGATAAAAGGTTGTCTCTAATTCCTCTTTAGTGTTTGTACAACATGTTGATATGCATCCCTAAACATGTAAGGCAGGCATGCATGAAAGATTTTACTAAGAATCTTTTTGTTTTCTTTTTAATACTATTGTATTTAGGTTAAAGGTAATTACAAATTGTCATGACACTGGATTCAGCTTTTAGCTGATTAGCACTTCTCTTTAATTGCTTTTTGTTTTGTGATTTGAAAAGCCTATTTCCTGAACATCCCTCCCAGTAATCATAATCCTCACAACCATGTCAATATTCATCTAAGTAATTTCAAACTGATGTATGCTTTTTTTCAGTGCCTAAAGGAAAATTCACATCACCTAAAATTCCTTATTTAAATTTATACCCCCCCACCAAATTTTAAAAATATTTTGATCTTTTATTCAATGGGTTCTGAAACTCTAATTGTGTCATCTTTATTCATTCTGAGTATCATTTTCTTCTCAAGTAGCTCCCTAAGATTCAACTATTCTGCTTAGAGATCAAGACCAAATGTAACCGCAGAAAGGGTCAAGGAATTATCAACATCTATGAAAGTTAAATTCCAGAGGAGGGATCATCAGCTAAACTCTTGGAACAATAGAAGTTACAGCATGTGCAGTGACTGGTCCTGAGCAATATCCTGCCAACAACACTTTCGATGTCCCAGCCAGCCTCATGCTAGAGAGGTTTCAGAATCAACATTAAGAATCTTGTGAAAATAGTATCTGCCCAGACACAACAATTTGGCATACCCTGGAAAACACTTTTTATAGAATTTCAAGTGCTTGTTCTCTTTGCTACGACCCAAGAGGAAAATACTTATACCTGAGGCATCTATGCACTGTGCTTCTTCCACATATCACTAAGCAAGGTCATCTGTTACTAGCCCTTACTATGACATACAGAATTGCAAGCAATTCCCAAGCCATCTTAAGTAATATTATTCTTATCTAGTAATACAATTTCTGCAACATATTGTAAGAAATTAAATATACCAGCAGTAGAGCACTGACATTTCCATTTTGGAGCAAGAATCACAACTATTGCCTTGCAAGTAACATAAAAAAAAAACATAGAAAGCTTTAAAAAGAGAATCGTAATCCCTTTTATCCTGTTAAAGAAAGCTAAAATAGAAGTCACTAGGACATACCATTTAGAGAGAACAACCAAAAAATGAATGTATGAACCTTCTTGGAATAATGGGAATTTATAAACATATTTTACTCCAATCTACAAGGCATACACTTCAACTCTCACTTCTGTCATATATGTTATTTTTGAAGCCTATTCTAAAATTATAAAAATTAATTCTTTACAAGTTGATGCACGTGAAATATGTTGTTCTGTTTCATTTTGTTTTCCAGCAAAGAATCTGAAATAAAGATTGTGAATGTATCTATTATAATGTGGGTCCTTAGAAATCAAATGGGCTACTTAAGCATAAGTCTAATTTAAAAAAGAAGTTCTAGATCAGACAGTTCCATGTAAAGTCAGGATCAGGAGAAAGAAACCAACAAAAACAATCTAATGAGATTTCTCAGTTACAAACTCTTCACTATTAAAGGATTTTGCTGTGTTTTTTTGGTTTTGTTTCTGGAGGAACTTGCCTACTTGCAAGCGTACGAGTACCACATACAATAACCATATCACTAAAATAATAGATGTTTGTTAACATAGAAATCATATTCTCGTCCTACAAGAAATGTCATAAAGTATACAGCAAGGCTAGTAATCTAAGCAAGTCTTGAAAATAAACATCACACATTTTTATACGTAAAGACTGACATTAGTGTAAGAAAATTGTTTTGAATAATAGCAACAATAAAAACTCCTCTATTAATTAAAATCATATCAGAAAACAAAGGATTGCTGAAAAATACAGCTATATTAGTTTCAAAAGATTTATTGACAGAAGTTTACCTATCTTTAGAAAATGCAGAGAAGTACTGAAAATGAATGGCAATCACTTTGCTTTAATGGCTCTAGCAGAGCAGACAATCCTAACAGCAATGCAAGATACACATTTATTTGTACTTAATCATAATTCATTAATTTTTGAAAAGAAGCTTTTCAACATGCTTTTCAACTCTTAAGGATTTTTTTTTTCTCTAAAAGCATAATAACTTTGCCTCACATTCAGCTTGGCTTACTAAAATTACCTCTTCCAATACTAGTAATGGAAAGCATCAGCTGAATCTAGCAAGTGGGAGATGGCTGGTACAAGGTTGTCATACAACATGCACTTAAATTGCTTGCCACAGGACACTGTGAAAGCTGAAGGCTTGCATGGGGTGAAAGAAAAGGAAGCAGTCATATGAATGAAATCCATGGATACACATGAAAGAAACAGTCACCCCTCACCTGAGCCCAAATTGCTGGATACTGGGAGAATGTTCCTGGAAACATCTCCAAACTCCTATCTCAACGTCTACTATAACCACCGTGAGAAGCAGAATATTTGGCCTCTCCTCTGACAGCATGGCCATTCTCATGTTTTCCTATCTCCCAGTCTAACTTGCTGCCCATTCCACTACCAATGTTGAATTACTTCAGAAAAGAAAATATTCCACTTTTCAGACCAAGTTAAAGCTTGTTTTCAGCTCTGGAAGCTTGCAACCATTACTACTATATGCAACCCACACTTCAGTCTTTCCTCCAAAGCTAGAGACACAAAGACTCCAGGTTCAGAATCACAGAGAACAAAAGCCCAAACATAAGCAAAACTAGTAGGCTTTGGACTAACTTAAAACTCAGCCTGTGCTCAAACTTTATATTTATCTGCTGCAAAAGAAAACAGAAAAGCCACGAAAAAACAAGGCAAAACAAAACACCTACAAAGGAGCAAGAGGAGTGATTTTAGGCACTGCCCTGTGTGAGGAAAACGACAAAGATGGTTGAAAGACAAGCATAATATTTGTATGGAAAAAAGCGACATCTGCTTTCTGAATCACTTTCATCCAATGAATCAAAGTCTCTGTATACTTTTAATAGATAAAAATGTATACTGCTAAAGAAGACATGTTTCCCTCTTATTATGCAGCTAGTTTTCTTCTTCCATAGATAGAGGCTGAATATTCTGTAACTATTCAAGGCAATACTATTGTTTTGGAAAAAATCTTACATTTATTTTACAGAAAAAAAAATTTTAGGAAAGTATTTGTATATCACATAAATAAAATATTTTCACAAATTATTTTCCTAAAATGGACTAATATTTCCCTTAGATATGATTGAAACAAGACAGCAATGGTGTTTCAATGATTCCAGCATCTGTGTAAAGCATCTGCTTTCCACTACAATTATGTCACCAAATCCCATAACAACCTCTGAATTTTCAGAAAATAACACGAGAGTTTTCCAAACTTTAACAGGAAGACTCAAGAGACGTGGTAGGATATCATAATTTTATGACAATCTGACAGGATTGACAAGCAATGCTACTTATTTATTGTATTTAAAACTACGTGGAATATGTATTTAGAATAAATCTTGAGTGAATTAATAGAATTTAACAACAAAAAATATTGATTATTCTTTTTAAATATGTGAGAAATTACAGAATCAACATATTTAATTGAAAATCATACAAAATATAAAATTCATGAAATCATGAGTACCCCACAGTGTATCTAAAAGTTTATATACATGGATTAAAACTTCATTTTAGAATCAAATACACCTTTTGACTAAAAGCATGGTGAAACATAAAACAGAATAGATTGCTCCCTACAATCTTTTTAGGCTTTACAGAAACTAAATGTGTGTGACTGTGAGCAAATACATTTTTGCTTTCAAATTTTACTCTTTCATTAATTATCCATTAGACTCTTCTGGAAAGCCCCAAACCAGTAGTTTTCCAGAAATTTTCACATTTTTTAATTTGTATGTTTTTTTCAACTGCTTCAGCAGCACAATAGTGTAAAAAGACAGTAATGTAAAAGGGTTTTTAAGAGCTCCAGACCAGCAGTTTAGAATGGATACCATCAAGAAAGGATGAATCTGTGAATGCCAGGATTTGAAATGACCTAGAAGAAAGCTAAAAAAAATCTGGGAAGATTTACATATGGCAAGAGAAGCATGTGATTTTTCACTCTGGTACAATTTCTTATGCCGAAGCTTCAACACAACTCAGTAAGACTACATAGAATTGACAAGCAGTGGAGAGCTTGACAAGCAGCTCATTTATCTTTCACAGAATCTGGGTGAAGGATAATGTTCTGATGTTGAACTGGATACTTAAGAGCTGAATACCCCAGCAAAAACACAGATGATTTTATCAATAAAGATGAAATAAATATTTTATCAATAGAGATGACCAGACATGCACTCTTTTGCAGTCACCCAAAAGGAGACTATTGCAACCAAACTACAGAGATATTGTAGAAGTTTAAAGTAATTAAGTTTGAAGTAGAAGCATCAATTCCAGAAAAATATTAGAAACAACAAGCCAGCTGGAGTTTGAAGCATATTGAAAGTCAAAAAGGATCTGAACAAATCCCAATGAAACATCTCCCTTGAGAAACCTAAAAGAGAGTGGTTTAAGCAAATTACTGAGCTGTCTGGTGGACCTGTTACAGAAAGCTGACATAAATATAACTGTAGGGGCCCATAAGGTACCCTGACAACAGTTAGCAAGATAAAGTTTCCAGAAACACACTGTCATTCATGTGAATGTTGTATGATAGCTGCATAAAAGAAACGTCAGAATATCGAAAAAACCAACCAGAGAATAACATAAACAATGGTAGCAAAAGAACGGTGTGTCAGTGATGCCACTGGAAGTCAAGAACACATTTGCACTTGTTGGAACTGAACTTTAGAATGGCCTGGGTTGGAAGGCACCTTAAAGATCATCTAGAACTAATTTTTTTGTAAAAAAAGAGTTAAAATCCCCATTTCAGCTAAGGCTGTGATGTCCTCTGATGGCCTGAACCAATGATAATATAAGGTAAATTGCATCTGGAAACCTCTTCCTTAGCAGTTACAACTTGCTCTGCCATTCCTTTCCCTGCAGTACTTCCATCACTATCTTTTTGTCTCTTCTCTATTTTCTCTCTCCTCCATCTCCAGAAAATAGAAGGCAAGTGTCCCATTGGCATGACAATGAGTCTGGGCCATGTCTCTGAATTATGAATCTGGACAAAATACAATTTTTATTTGATTTGAACTTCCCACAAGAACATGGTATTGAGGAAAAAAAATTAAAATAAAATAAAATGCAAGAGTAGAAAATGAGCAAATCTTCAAACTGAAGAAAAAGCTAAGCTTCAGTAGGAGACAGTTTTTTTTTTTTTTAATTAAATCATCTGGAACAAGAAATAAGGCATGTTACTAACTGTGGACCAGATGTAATAATTCAAAATATCACTACATTATTTTATGTATGACATTATTTACCATCAGGTAATAATTAGCAGCAGGCAATACATAGAAGAATGTAGCAAAGCTTCTTTAATTGCCTTCAGTAACACAATAGCATTCCTCTTTTCTCTTTGCTACAGATATAATGCTGTAAATTTAACGCAATTTAACATAATTGCTTAATTTATTAGGCAAGATTTGAATCACTGTGAAAGATATTAAAAGATCATATTAACAAATCATACTAAACACACAGGCCACCTTGCTCTTCAAAATTATTTCAGATGACTGCAGGAAATATATTAACAAAAATACGACAGAAAATCATTACAGATTGACTCATTAAAAGAGCATAGAAGAGACAAAATCAAACCCTATCAGAATTGAGGTACACAGATCATCTTTGCTGTGTTGTAACTGACTCCTAGCAAATTTCTAGTTATTAGAAGGTCTGGCTATCTGGCATAGTAAGTATAGCATTACAAATCAGTGAAAGACAGCAGTTGCAATATAAAGAAACTCTCCTATTTTAATGCTCAAACTTATTTTATTAGTAGAAAGTCACTCTTCTCCATCTGAGCTTTTATGCATTCATTGCTGTTAGTGCTCATGTAGACAATATGTGTGTTATAGCACAGGGAAAACTTCTGGGATAATAGCAGCAATTTGCAGAGTGTGAACAAATAAGAAAGAGAATACTGCTACATTTTTATGGCTTTAAAGTAGCCATGCTACACATTCCTTCAAGATTTCCCTGATGGCAGTAAATTAACCAATAGGGAACACATGCTCTGACTGTTTCTGTGACCAAACTTAACTCATGTAAATTGAATTAAGGTTCTTCTATACTATATGGGCACACAGTCATTGATTTAGTAAAGCTTTTAAGCTTTCCAGTCTGAAATGTAAAAATTTCTCATTTGGTTTTGTCACAGTTTCATCTCTCTTCCTTAATACTGTGTATTTTATATTCCCTACTAGAGAGAAAGGAGATGGGATTATCATCATATAGAACTATGGTTCATTTAATGTTCTTTTCAGTTCTCAATCCTCTGGACAATAAGAATTTAAAGACTTTGACCTCTTTAATCCTAAAAGGGTTAATTAGACTCATTCCACCTACTGTTCCCTCAGTGGCATCTCAGTCTAGTGCTCAGCAAGGTCAACCTTGAGCCATTAGCACTGTGTATGTTGCCTTACTTTCCCATGAAACTTTCTCAATAACTATGACCTCCTTCCAGAATAAAATATGCCTCATCATTTGTTCCACTTTTGTCCCCAACTGACACGGATTTAGCAACAAGCAGAAAATCAGGGTTTTTTCCCAACTCAACTCATGAATGTCTGAAATTGTATCAGAGTTACCAACTCAAATACTCATGTGCAGATGAAGGAACCTAGTATCTGGCTTCTAGACTGATTTTAATTCCACTCTTTTTTTTAGGGTGGGCGGGGAAGGCAAGAACCTATGAGCTGAAGAGCCTTCTTTCCTTTTACAGGAAGCTGCACTTGTTTTTAAGATCAGGAGAAAACTTATACTGTTATGAAAGATCTTCATGAACATTATCCTTTAAAAGGGGAAAAGTTAACATCAGTTCCAGGTGACAGTAAGGAAAACTAAACGGAACAGCTTCTGGCTGTGGTAAAACAAATGTACACACAGAGATATAGAGTAAATGCACTTATTAAAGAAGAGATTATAGTCAAAACAGGAAAAAGTAATAAATAAAAAGAGTAATGTATCAGGCCTTTTGGGTATGTCTACTAAAAGGTGAAGGTATCTTCACAAAATCAAACTTTTCTCAAACTAGGCCATCATCTGAGTGGTGCTTAAACCATTATTTCAGGGGATCCAACTCTGGCTGTACATGTGAAACAGTGAAAAAGTATGGCCTCACTAAGCGTGATCCACAGAACTGGATTCCTCCGAAAAGTAATTGTCGCTAAGCTAAGGGATCTTAATGTGGTTCTAAAATCTTCAATGAAAAGAAGGACCTCACCTGTTCTGTCATTAGAAACAATGAAGTTAGCAACAGGTAGATGACCATGAAGAAACGTATTTCTCTAGGTAAACATACAGACTCAGACTTGAGGTACTCCTCATGAAAACTGTACATCTTGCTTGACAGGGAGCATCGGCACAACCATTGCTTCCTTTAACTTACATTCACACTCATGCAGCCACAGAAGTAACAACAAACTTCCTTCGCGCAAACCAAATGAAAAGTCAACCAACATATGCTGGTTTTTTGGGTTTTGTTTGGTTGGTTTGGGGCTTTTTTCGTTTTGTTTTGTTTTAATCTATTCACTACCATAGCTTGAAACTCGAGACTTTGATAATGACTTTGCCAGATCTTAAATTGCCTTGTTAACAGAGAGATATTCTGGCCAACATCTGCTCACAAAGGAAGCATTCTTGAAATGGATGCACAGTGATCTTATGATCAAACCAGAATGAATGACTGGCTGGAAGACCTAAGGGATCGACCTCAGAAAAAACAAGTAGGCTCATTCCAGAAGCATACAGAGTATACACATGCTCAACAGTGAAATACCCCCTCATGACTTTCCTAAGGATGTCAACTAACTATGTAGAAGGACTTGGGGCAGATTCAGTTGATTCTCTAAAGAGTCTTTGAAGTGTGTTGCTTCTCCTATGCTCTCACTTAGCAAACAACTGAAAAAGGAAGGATGTTCCAGAGAGGAAGAGGCAGAAACCCCATGCTTGTGGAAAGTCACAAATGCACATCAGTTGTGGCATCACACTGAAGAGAAAAAAAGCTTTGAAATACTGCCAAATCTGCAAGCCAGCTTGTCTATCCTGAGGTTGGCTAAAAGAATTCAAGCCATTCCAAAGGTAATTCTCCTGTACCATGATCTTAGAATAGTAATAATGAAAGTGATGCCAGACACAGTATATGCATCTTCTGCTGGTGTTGAAACATGAGACTGAAGACTTCCTTCTGGATAAAGTCAATGCCTTTTGATGCCTTTCTTTGGCTTTATTAGAGTTACTTGACAAAGTTACTATGAACAGCAGAAATTGTGCAAAGCTTTGCGAATTTTTTCTTAATGCTGAAAAAAGGTTGTAGAACCTGAAAAGTCAGCTTTCTGCCTTCTTCACTCATCAGTTGGAAATTGTCAGTGTTTCGGACAAACATCTTTCATTTCACAGCTCTGTTTGTACACTTTTCATACTGCCTGACTTAAGACACTGCCTTTTTGTCAAGCAAAAGTGCACAGCAGCAAAAAAGGTGAAATATATTTGATGATTATCAGGACTAATAATTGGGAAAGTCAATAGAACATTCTTCCTAAACCAGTTTTTCTCATCACATTTGTAGCAGAAAAAAAAAAGCCTAATATTCATGTGAGTTGTCCACATGCATTGCTTCTAAAAGAAATCAGCATTAGAAGGTGGGAGACTACTATGACAAGGAAATAGTTATTACACTCATATCTGATCATCTCATCCTTGCCAACAGGTGCTGCATTTTCCTTCTGAAAAACTGAAACAGTTTTGGAAACATTCAGAAACACTGAGTGAGAGTTTTCAAAGACAATTTGCAGTTTTTTAATTCTTTAGTACATTTAGGACTCTTTTTTTAAATCACAGCATCTTCTGACAGTTTCCAAGAACAAGACACAGATTAGAATCAGTACTTCCTGAATTTACTCTTCTTATTCACCCTTTAGGATCTGTTAGATGTGGATCCTCAGAAAAGCACAAAGTATTGATTGAAAATTCTGCCCTAGAGAGAAGCACATCTTCAGTGATATCAATAGTCCAAAGAGAAAAGGTGAAACAGAAAATTAAAAAAGATTACATAGAATTAGCGCACATGACAAGAATTCTCATGGACTATTCACACAGAGTATGTAGCTAGAATGTTCTTGTGCAAGATCTGAAGATCAGGAATGAAGATATACTAGATATACCTTTGAACAAAGATGTCTCTTTCTCAGATGCAAGATTTTTTCTTACCTACAAATTTCAATATAGTTCTTCCATAATGATAAAGAGCAGGAAAAAAATGCTCAGTTTTTCTTATTTACACTATACACTGGTTTACATACTTCTGTTGTAAACCCTCAATTGTTTGCTCTTTAAATCACAATCCTTTGTCCTCTCAGAATAAAAGACTTTACAAGTCTCTAAATCTGATAGGTTTATCCAAACCTTCTCTAGTCTGTTACCTATTTTCTGAGAAGACAGTATCAGATGACTAATTTTGCCATAACTCATCATCTATATCTTCACCTGTTTATCTCACGATCTTAATAATATTTTAGAATAGCTGCTCTGCATGGAAATAATAGCTGAGAACCTATTTTCTGTACTTGATTAATGGTATTAAAGAATTACCCCTTACAGGTTAAACAAAACAATAATTTATTACATTAATGAGTAAAAATTACACTAACTGCAATCTTCAAAATTTAAATTTACAATAGCTAGCACCACCTTGCTACATTAATTGATGAAAGAATAATGACAAAATACATGGATTAGTTTTTAATTTGCTGCTCTTGCCTGCAGTATGATTTATCTTAGGATTTAAAACTGTGCTTAATTGCATAGTAAATGATGGCAATATGTACAACAAGATTTTATTAATATCACTGCCTGTCATATTTCATATTGAAAACAATCTATATTGCCTCACCTATAATATGAACTTGTAACAAAGACCTCTTTCATGCTAAGTAGCACATTAGTATTCTACACAGACTGTAATTGCCATTCTACTGGTTTTATAATACTCATGTTTGTAAGCATTTTTGAATAGCATTCAATGACTTATTCTTTTGGAATGCTCTCCTTGCATTTATATGAAAAGCATTTCAGAAGACAGTCACTGAGTGGTGGAAATAATTTTGCAGGAACATAGATACATTATTTAGATTTATTTTGACTTTATGAATGTCTGAAAGTATTTTTTTGGTCTTTGTTTTTTAAAAGGTTAACTAATTCATGTACAGTGATTACTCCAATAACTGCAGTATTCACTACAGAGACAATAAAGCTCTGAATTGCTTTAGAAAGATACACTATTAGAACATACTGATACAAGTTCTTAAAAGACAAGTGCAAATTTGATACTCTCTTTTAAGAATTAGCTCTGGATGATAACACAGTGTGAAGGCAAATGAAAGGAAAGAGAAGTAAATGCAATAAAAATAAAAATTATCTATAAGAAAATTAGAATAACACAATGCTTAAGGACAGTTTTGATGAGAAACCGTGAGATAGCAAGACTGGGTGTTGTGGTTTAGGAATGGTATTCTCCAGTTTAGTGTTCCTACTGAAACCAGGCTGTCCCTTGCTCGCTTCTCCATTTCCCTCCCCTCCCCTCTGCAGTGGGCAGTGGGAGAGGAAAACTGGAGGCACAACAGGTTGAGGCAAGAACAATTTACTGGAAACAGCAACGAGATGAGAAAATGAACAGTAACAGCAACAGTACTAATAAGAGAGGGCACAAGAAAGAGGTGAATGACTCACATGGAAACAATGGAAACAACAACACCCGACAGCTCCCTCTGCCCCTATGCCACGGAGGGGACCCCTTCTCCCACCGCCAGCAATGATATGAGGTGGTACAGAATAATCTCTGTGTCCCAGCCATGCCCCCTTCTGGCTACTGCAAAAATTAACCCTGTCCTGGCTGGACCCAGGACACTGGGAAAATGTAATGTGTCTGCTAGCCCTTCTATGTTGTCCAAATGTTGTGGAAAGTGACACGAGTGTTTTCGGTGTTTATTCCCAGACTGGTTTTGCTGTGCTTGTTTATCAAACATGAATATTATGTAAGCAGTATGTCAGGTAGTATGGTAGAGAATACAGTAAGCTGTGAAGGACAGCACAATCTGTTAGCCTAAATCAGCAATTAGGTGGTACAAATCTGTCTCTTCCTAAGAAAGTAATTCTCTGTAAGAAAATGGGATATCAGAAGCACTTTTATGTACTGACTTCATTTAAAAGGATGTACAAATCTCCGCCTTCCAATTTCCAACTTGAAATGAAAGGTTTAGGTGCTTCACTAAGGAAACCACTGCGGGTTCGTAAACTGTAATATTGCAGGTGAGCTGCACAGAAAACTAAAATTTAAGACAGACCCATTTCTTTAACTAACAGTACAAAGACTATCTTTTGGGTTTTTTAAATCTAGAAACATATAAAACAAAAATACAAACACTTAGTAAAAATTAGATTAATAGTTTAGCGTCTGAAAGTAGTCAATCAAAAATACAAAGTTCTGAAACTAGAAAAGTCAACAGTCTTAAGGCAAACCATATAGTGAGATAATAGGGAAAAATTAACATTGCAGCGCTAACAAAGTTGCAAAAAGATTCAAGAAAGACAGCAAAAATTGGCTGACAGCAAAAAGCCGAACACACAATGTCAGTGACTCACCAGCCCACTTTGAGCAGCATACTCTAACTAGGAAATCACATCTATTGCTCAGTCTCAAATGTTATCTAAAAGCAGGTACACAAATTAAGCACCAGAAACAACAAGATGGTAAGAACAACAGTAGGATGGTAAGAAGTCAATTATTTTTAGCATTTACAATTAGACATTCCTTGTTTGTATATTATTTGTAGCATTTCCTTAAGTTTGTGACAGGCATTATTTCTATTTTTGTGTGTATATATATATCAGACTGCAGAAGGCTGAAATTCTACACAGTCCACGGAATCAAAAAAAAAAAAAAATAATCCTCCTTTGCTGCTGCTTTGCTTACTTAGGAATCAATTCTCAAAGGTTTTCTTTTTGCTGTACTCATATCTTATGACATAGTTACTCTACCCTTCATAATTCCCAATTCATATCCATTCATTGGTATTTCTACAGCACAAGTGCCCTTGAAAGGTTGGAAAGAGCATGTAAAACCAAACAAAATGAACAAGTTCATATTTACCAGAACAAATATTTTTACTTAAAGTTCTTACAGCAAAGAAACATAGACCAAACCAGAGTAGTAATTCTACCTCTTTTAAAGAATAATTCCAAGTTCTTAGTAGATTCTATATCTGGAAGTATTAAATAACACCTTATGAGGTTTCCACACAGCCTTGTTTTTAAATCTAGAAAGGACCAAAAGGCCACACTGCTTGATCTGAAAGTTCAAGGAAAAAAAAAAGAATCACAATTTTTTTTCCCAGAGAAAGTGAATCTACTTGTCTTTCAGAAAGACACGTAGCTTTATCTTAAAGATGATAAACTACAGCAGTCCCTTGTAACCTGCCAGTATGTCCAAGTATCAATGTCAAATGGAAACATATGCTGATATAAAAGTAAACCCATCAAAGGAAAATGTGAAAGCGCTGATAAAACATTAAATAATCTACATGTAGGAAGTAGAAGAGGTGGCAACAAATGACAGTGAAGGTGTGGTAAAATTTGTAATGCAAGTATCTGATGAGAGAAGCTAAAGGGATCACAGAATATAAATAAGTAATAGAGTAAAAACAAACAAACACCCCCCCCACCAAACCAAAACAAAACCAAAAGAAGTAACTTTAAAACAAGTTAGGAGTAAAAGTAAAGCCACAGATGAAAACAAAGATACCCTGCTAAATACAAATAGGAAAATTATAAGCAGTTATGAAAAAAAGCCAAAGAAGAAATAGTACAGAATCTTTTCTACTCCAATTCTGAAGTGGAAGAAGAAAAGGACATTTCTATTCCCTGTGATATTGTGGACAGAACTAAAAAAGTGGGGATATGAAACATCAGGTGCAACAGCCTAACACTTCATTAAGAGATGCTCTCAAGTACTTTCCAGAGCACCTTTGTAGTATTTCTCACAATGCATATATGTCAAAACCCACGTTAAAACATCAAACGTGTATATTAAGTCCTAGATCACTGCTTGGAAGACCTATTTCAACAGAATAATGTTTTTGCCAAAAAGGCAGTGGGGCCTGTCTACTAAGAAATTTCCTTTATGCTAGTACAGTTAGGGACTGACTGGAGCACAATTCTGGCCCCTACATTCATACTGAACATGATGAAAATGCAAGGTTTACAGTGCAAAAAGTGTTATGTTCAATACAAACATAGTATTTCATGGTTTGGACAGCAAATAAAGAATATCAAAGGAAGCAGACCTTTCCTCTGCCCCAGAAAGTTCTTTGCAGTAACAGATATTTGATTAAATTACAAAAACATAAGTTTACTTTCACATAGTTAATTATTTCTAAAATAGCAAGAAGTAGTGAGAAAATAAAATTTATTATTATGGCTAATCATTTCAGGGACTGTAATTAATTCTCAAATAGTATTTGTAAGATGCCAATTTGTTTTAAGTATCACAGTTCACTGCTTGCATTCCTGAATACAATTGGCAAGTAATAAAACCCATCAATGCTTTATTTATTAACTTAGCAGACAGACGTGCACTTACTAAATTTCATATTAATTGCTACCATTTCCCCACAGCAACAAAGTCCTGAAGGCCTTGTTAGAAATATGCCAACTGAAACTGGATTTCTGTATCTGAGTTTGTTTTTCAGATGCAATGCTTTTACATTTAAGTATTTAGACTTCAGAAAAAAAAAGTTTTTCCTTTGTCAATGATAGAAACACTTAGAATCTGTTAAGAGAATTGTCCATTGCTGCTCCTGCAGACCCTCAATATACCACAAGGGCAGTTAAATCAATATGCCTTAATTTCAACATAATTAAATACATAAAAAAAATCTACAGACAATTCACTGTCAACCTAGTTTTATAGCTACACTGATAGCTAAGAAATTTCTGAAGGTCTTGGCATTTCACATGATGCATTTGATTGAAAATCCTGGCTCCTTTAACTTCATACTGGAGGAAACAGGTTCCATAGAAATAACTTGGTCTTTTAGACTCAGCTTTAGATTTTCTTATTACTTTTTTTAAGTCTTCTTTGGAATTTGGAACTCAGCATAGGCTGATATTTTACAAATAACATATTACTGATCAAATGGCTACAGTCATGTTATCTTTGTGAATGAAATTCTAGAAATCTGTCTCCTGATGAGTCAAATGCAATAAAAAAAATAAAAATCAGTGCTTTGTGCAGAGATTACAATAAAATTTGCCATGTTTATGTTATACCAGTTCCTGTATGTGCAGAAATTCATTGGGAACCATCATTTCTGCACACATAAACTACTCTCAGTTGCCCACAGGGAATACACACCTGTACAGCGATACTGATTAAGGAGACAAAAAAATCATCTTCTTTCCTAATACTGCACTGCTTATTTGAGGAAAGAAGTGGGCATGAGGAATGCATCTTTAAAGACAATACAACTAATGAAAAATGGAGATCATTTGGGTGGAGAGGTGGTGGTGCTGGATGTAGAGTTAGAAGCAATGTTGCATGCTGTCTGCTATTCTGACAGAATTTCTCATACCTGCAACAGTCACAGTAAAGTGACTTTAAAGCTGCCAGCAAAGATATTTTAAATGCCCTGCTTTGGTTTCTCTGCCTTCACTTTTCAGGCAGGAGAATCAATCAGGAAGCACCCTAGGATGACAAAAGATGTGCCAAGGTGCTGAGTCAGCATCTGATCCTAAAGGGCTCTAAAGGGAGAACTGCTGCACACGGGCTTGGCGGCAAACTCTCTGGGAAGCTGTCCCACAGGACCCAAGACTGATGGGGTACTGGCGTCATACAGAAAAGCAGGAGCCCTTCCAGTTGCTTTGCCTGTCAACAGAAAGAATAGCTTTGCCATGGCAACTATGCTGCGTACTTTTCTATGCTTAGTAAATCTTATTTTATATATATCTTTGGGGGGTTAGATCAAAACCATAAAATTTTTTTCCCATTCCAACACTCTTAAGAATGAATAAGATTGAATTGCTGGACCAATCTCAAATACCTTTTTTTTTTGTATCATGATAACCCCTCAAAATCCCTACTCAATTTCTTTCTTGAATATATCACATTGCAATTTAAAGCTGTTCAAACAAGAGCAGTAAGAGAAAGAAAACACGGATGACATGAAAACGATTATAACATACTACAGACATCTTACACTATTAAGATTTCTTCTCTCTTTAAACCAAACATTTGCATTTCTTACAGAATACATATTGCCGTAGCTGATGTTCTTACAGGAATCACAACAGAAGTGGCCGATAAAAAGTTTGAAGATGCAAATAGAGTACTTCGGGTTTGCTAAATGTGAATATGGAGAGAGAAGAGAATCATCTTCCAGAGCGTCAGGTAGGAGAGACAACAAAGGCAGACATCACTGTTAAGTACAGGTAGTGTTAAGTAAGAGTTCGTTTCATAAACAACACAAAAAAGATGAAAGCATGCCTTGCATAGGATCATAATAAAAATTAGTGATACAAAGTAAAGGTTTTGTGAAGGAGAAGAAGTAAAAATTATAAATTGCTAGATAAAAAACTCAATTATACTTATGTAAACAAATTATTCTTGTTTTATATCATTATTGATTCTAATTTAATTCTATTATTTTAAGAGCATCCAAACTCAGCAACTGTACAATGCTATCATATTATAAATCCAAACATTTAATGCAATTTGATTGAAAAATGGAGTCCTCTAGTGATTGCAGCAGGCTCTGGATCTGGTCTTTAAATTTTGAATCAAGCAGCGTACAGAATGCTATTAGACCATGAGTTCTAGTAAAAATTTTGTTTCCCCCAGATGGATTTCTTCCTCAAATAAATATTTTAACAAATAGATTATAAATAACATAACAAACCAATATTTAGTCAATACTATTGATTTGATTCAAGTTGATTCGACATAAAACTGGTTGGACAATTGCTTACACTTCATTCATAATTTATCTAACTTACTATATAACTTTATTTATAGCATTATATAACTTCATGAAGCTGTAATACTATTTCAGAATATTCTATTAATCTTGATCAGGACTTTTTGTTGGTTTTTTTGCTTTATTTTTTTATTAGCTGTCACTTAATTTTAGGCAATAAAAGATGGAGAAAGCCAAAACTCATAAGCTATTATTAAAGAATGAGGAGAATTATAATTTTAAACAATGAACAGAATCAATAACAGCTTTCAGATTTGATGTATTAATAACACATTCTTAAATTCAATATCGGAAAAAATCTATTGCCTGTGTAGCAAGGTGTTTGGACTAAATTACTCCCTCCGACCTCAGAATCCATGAATCAATAATATAATTTAACTTTTAAGTGCATTTTGAAAAGTTTGCAAGGAAGTTAAGAAGTATGTTCTGAAATAGAAATGTATGCTAAAATACCTTTTGAAGAACAGCTCTTTTGATAAATAGAAATATTTAAAAATGAGCAAAAAGGCTCTTGAATATTATTAATTTTGTTATTAGCATAAAACAACCCAGAACAGTACATACTTTTTGAAACGCTATTCAAGTGAACAGAGCTGTATTTTAGTCATTACTCAGATCCTTACACATATATATAGCACCACTGTAACTGTACACAGCTCTACAAGGTATTGATCAGTGGTGCAGTCCAGTCTTCAGCTGCCTCTTTCTACCATTTTTCAAGCCCTCTCTTAAAATTACCATTTCCTCCATCTTTATAGATAAAATATATTATACACAGGTGTTACAGTGAATACTGAATATAAGCAGGGACATCAGAAGTAATCTCTCTGAGAAACACAGAATCCACAGAACTCCAAAAATGAAATCCCCAAAAGGCTTCCTCTGATGCAAACCAGTCACTTCTGCACAAAAAAATCACCTGTTTAAATCTCTGCCAGGACACAGCTAAGCTACATCCTGAATTTTTATTACTGACTGAAGAAGAGTTTTAACCTCTTGCATTTTAAAATCCTGATTGTGGGATGTGTTAGTAATTTTCTAAAATGAGTCAAATTTTCTGTAAAGCCTCTTACCTACACCACTAGCATTAATTATTACATCCTTATTATACCAATCTCCCCAAAACTAACATCCACACATTCAATCAGAATGGTATTTCAATTTCTTCCAGACCTCAGAAACAGAGGAAACTTGCTGTGGAGTTCTGCCTCCTTCCCCCTAGACCCCAGGCTCACCCCACAAGCTGATCAAAGGGGTTGTGTGTAAAAATATACAAGGTTCCAAAAATCTGCACACTGGATTTATCAGAAGCAATTTCAGTTCTTTTATACCTTGAGAGAGTGCATGGGAGAAGACACTGCACGTGTTTCTCAGGAGGTCAAATAACACAAACTGGCAAACTTTAGAAAATAAGGGAACTTCGCAAAAGTTTAAAGGGCGACATTCAACCAAAAGAAAGCATTTCACAAAGCATTGACTTAGCACATGCCAATCCATACAACTTTGCAAAATCCAACCCATCCAGCTTTAAGTTACCCAAATATCAAGAAAAGAGATTAGAAGAAGAAGTAGTAAAAAATGAGAGAGAGAGAGTGTAACGGTTTGGATCCGGCTTTCCCACCGAATGTTCAAACTTTACAGTTTGCAGCCTCTCCTCCCCCCACTCTTTCTATGAAGATGGGAAAGGGAGAAGGGAAAAGCTACTGAAACACTGAAATGACCAAACTAAAGCTGTATAAAAATATATGCATGTATTTGCACTTATATACAATTAGAATATTATGTACACAGAAGAAGGGACCCCGAACACCTCCCCCCTCCACCCCAAAGGGAAAAGGGAAAGGGGGAAAAAAACCCAAAACAGATATATACAATCAAAATCTAGGAGTAACTAATAAAGAACTAACAACAGAAAATCTTACTACTCTCCTTGAGATAGCAGAATTGCACCAAGCGACCACCGGCACTCTCTGCTTCCCAAGGTCCACAAGGCCTCACTGGGCCTCACAACTCCACACGAGCAGAGTCGATAGCAGAGAACCTGCTTTCAGATCCACCAGAAAGGAAAAAGAGAGGAAGAGGCTTCTCACCCTTCTTATTTATACCCTGGTTTATGTAAAAAATCGTATGGAATATTGGGAACATGACCACTTTCTCGGTTATAACCCGGTTACCAAGGAAGGTCTAGAATCAAACCCACTACAGAGAGGGAGAGAGAGAGAAAGAAAAAGAGAAAAGGAGAATTATAGCTACCACTCTAGATATAATATAGATTCAGATGTCAGGAGTCCAGGAAATGGCAGGGTTGCAACAATGTGGAGACCACATGTCTTTGGTTTTATCTACTCCGGCCCCTCTATGGCCCTGCGTGGGACTTCTGGCCCACTGGCCGCTCTGGGGCTGGACTGGGGCTCCAGGGTGGGCGGTGGGCAGTGCTCCGGGTGTGCCAGGGCCTGACACCTACTCCAGGGCTGACCAAGGAGGCTCTGAGGGGCTGGGGTATGGGACAGGGCACCATTTCACCTTCATGAAATTCGACCAGTCCCTTTCTCCCCACACACACACTTCAGTTTGTCCAAGCCATAATTAATATAATAATTCAGTGTTTCACACTCTTCCTGTGCAAATGTTGACCATAATTATCATGCTTAAACTGCTTAAATAGCAGTTTAAGAGTTCAGATTTATGGCTGAAAGGGTGCTCAAGTGTTCTAATCACAACCCTTGCCCTGAGACAGGTTTAAGTACACTTAGGTCACCCCCAAAAGATGCTCATCATGAATGTATTGGACTACTTCAGTAAGTTTGCCATCTAACCTTAATCACCAAGTACATTTCTTCTGCTCAGAATACAAAAGGACTACTCCTTGAATGGCAACTTTTCATGTTCTGCAAGACTATTACAATTGCTCTCCCCCCTCAGCCTTCTCTTTTCTAGATTATTTTATGGAAACTGACATTTTATCCACAATATCTCAAAGTATGTCAAACATGCCCAGAAAGAATCCCATGAAACTTACTTATAAACCATGGAAATGCCCTTTTTCTGTCATTTACTGTATTTTTAAATAGATGCAAATCTTTAAAAACAGACCTAAAACACACACGAGTAATAATATTCTTTTTTTAGCAATCATAACATATTCTTGATATTTTGAACGTTTCTTATATATGTTGCCTAGTTATATGCTAGCACAATTATAATGAATGTTACATTATAATGATAATGTAATTGATAATGAAATGCTGGGCAATATTTCATACTCCTCATCACAAAGTTTCATCACCTTTTACTGCTTGGCCTATTTAGCAACACTATGGAAAATGTGAATTTTGAGAAAGATATTAGTCAGTTTTCCATGATTTCAAAAGTTACGCTTTAAACATGATTAGTAATGCTGTATAGCAAATAAAAAAAAAACACTACATAAAGAAGATAATTCTGTATGCAGTTTAATCCTCATGTGACTCTCTAAAAGCTTTAGAGGAGGAGAAACCCTTTTCCTTTTCAGTAGGCTTAAACCACATATAAGGAGAATCTCAGAAGTTTTATGCTTTCCCTGAAAGTTAACTTCCTCTACTTTTTCTACAGTGCTATCTACACTCAAGAGAAACAGACAGGCATAGTTTAGGAAGAGCTGTCTTTCATTTGATAATTAATTTTAAGAAACTGTGACGACGGAAAACCATACCTTAAATAACCCACAAACTGGAATCAGCTCCTACGTTACAGACAGAAAATATAGGTACAAACTTCTAATTAATTAAATTCAGATGCTCACCAAAGTATACTTTTCTCTAAGCTAAGTAAAACTGAGTGATTCTTGAGCAACCCCTGTGTAGAATAAACTAGAAGGATGCATTCCAAAGGTTGGTCCAGGGATTCATTAGAAGAATCATGAAACATTGGAGAAATTAAGGTCTATGATTCAGACTATGTTCTTTAATATTGTAAATAATTATCTTATTTATTTTATATAGTTTCTTAATGTACTACTAGCTACCTGCTTTTATTAGGAATGGCAGTTTTAAATCAATATAATGACACTCCAAGCTTAATTTGACTATTTTATGCCTACGGCTGTGTTTGGTTGTGGTTTGTCCTGGTTTTTTTGCTTTTGCAAGTGTACTTGTTTCTGTTACTATAGAGAATGGATGATGTTCAATTAGAAAAAATACTATTTTCTGTCCTTGTTATATGCATGGACATGAAATGTGTATCATTCAGTCTCTGCTCTGAATACAGAACTAATACTTACTTTTTTTTAATGACAGTCATCGCTATAATTCCTCACACACCACAAATATTACTTTAACTTTATAAATGATTTTAGAGAGAGAGGTAGCACTTTCCTCCTTTTAAGAAAGAATCTTTTAAATACTTAATGTAGCTGCTAACGCCAATCTCGTCTGTCTAGGACGTGATTTTACAATGCCTGCCATCACACAGAAATACCTAAATTCAAAGCAAAACCCTTACTGGCTTCTGTGAAAACTGTGTACTCTAATGTCTTCCTGTTTGAACTCATACACATGCACTCACAGAAATAAAGTAAAAAGCACATACAGAAATGGCCTGAGACAGACATCTAGAGAGACAAAGTTTCAGCCTGAATGGTAAACATGTGCCAAAATTTACAAAATGAAAAAAAGCTTTTATGATAGAAAACAATATCATTTACCTGATCTACAGTGTGGATGAATTTTGCTGAGCGAGAATTGATTTTTTTTTGTCTCGTTACTGAGAGAGAAAAGTATTCTTTTCACATTATACCCAAAAATTTACTCTGTTTTCAGCAGATGGTACAATAACAACTTTCAACCAGACAGCATTTCTCTGACAGAAGCATAAGTCACTAGTCTAATTTTGCTATCCATATTGGAAATATACATCATTTACTTTTGAGAAAAAACTTAACGATTATCTAGAATTACTTCTTATTTTTAGTGAGAAAGCATTTTCAAGCTTAAAAGCTCCTTCCTCTCTTTAACCCCAGATTTCTGATGTTACCTTCTCCTGGCTACTCTGGAGACAAGAGTCCGTGAAAGACAGACAAGGTTTGGTGTGTCTTCTGACACAAGAGAAAGGAAGGCAATTGTGATGGC
Source organism: Cephalopterus ornatus (assembly GCA_013396775.1). NCBI lineage: Eukaryota > Metazoa > Chordata > Aves > Passeriformes > Cotingidae > Cephalopterus > Cephalopterus ornatus. The sequence goes on along the minus strand of VZRE01003344.1, from coordinate 63,999 downwards.
ATTTAGGTGACTGGAAGGGAGGTGAGATAACATCAAAGACCTAACAGTAATATAATAGTGGCAGGCAGAAAATGACTAGGCAAAGAGATAGATATCATTCAAAATATCTAGATGGACACAGAAGCAAGGTTCATCACAGTGAAGGAATCAACACCATGCTGATGACACTCCTGCTGATGGCAAGCACTGCTCTAGATGTATTTTGAGATCTCAGTAATCCTGAGTAATTTCCCTGTTCCTTGTGCATTGCCTAAACAACAGTACTTTACCTTCCCCAGAAGCAAAAATAACGTATACTCTTGGACAGTGGACACAAAGAAGGTTCATCAAGCTTATAGTATAAGCTGCAAGCTTCCCAACTAAACTACACATCCTGATGAAAAACAAAACAGCTCCTAAAAGATCCAAGTACTAAGGTTTCTAGATAAATAATTTTGCGTGCTTGCTCAAGTTATTCAGGTTCTTAAAATCAGTCAAATTCTAAATTAAACAGATAGAGAAGCTAATGTGCTTCTTTCCTAAAAACTGCTTCCTTCATTAAAATAATTTAAAAATAACAATAGCAAAAATACAGAACATACTTGAGCATAATTTTTTCTAGCAGTTATTTAAGGTCTCTCTGAAATATCCTTCAGCCCTGGAAGACTAAGGGCTAACTTAGTGGGTAACATGCTATCCTCCAAAACAGATATTTCACTTTCTTAGGTACATGAAAGGTTTTCTACAGGATGTTTGAGAAAAATGAGGAGCTTCAGAGCATGTCTCAATATTCACCTTATGTTCCCATAAACTGATAATTATTATCTTCACTGGTTCCTAACTCCCAGAGTGATACTGAAGCTCCTATAAACTTTCCTGAAGAGTATTACTGCTTGGTAGGTAGAAATATGACCTGTCTTTATATGACTTAACACTTCTCTTAGGAATTCACCTAATTTGCAACTATAATCTCACTTAATTCTTGAAAATTTATCAAAATGAAAAAGATGAATTGCCAGCCTGATCTACAGGAGAGCAGATTTTGGTCTCTTCAGAAATTTATTTGGGAATATCCAACATGTTTGATTCTGGAAAGAAGAATGATCTGGGAGAGTTAGTTGATTTTCAACTAACTCCTTCACGCTCAAGAATTGTTTACCTGATGTACACAACTGCAAAGGTGGCCGGAGGCATGTTTGAATGCACAAGGATGTCCTGACAAAAAACACAAAACAAGCATACAAAAGGGTCAGGTGAATTGGGAAGAATATGAAGACACTCTGAGTGTGCAGAGAGATGGTTAGGAAAGGCAAAGCTCATCTCAAGTTGAATCTGGCAAGGAAGGTGAAGTGCATCAAGAAGGATTGTTACAGGCACACCAGTAGCACAATGACGATGAGAAAAATGTGGCACGAAAACTGGTAACAAAGGACGCAGTGCTTTCTTTCCCTTGACCTTTACTGGTAAAACCAGCCTTGAGGAATCCCACATCCCTGTGACCAGTGGGACAGTCTGGAGCAAGGAACAACTTACCTGTGGAGAAGAAAGAGGCTAGGGAACATTTAAAATAACTGAACACACAGAAGTCCATTGGTCCTGGAAGCATGCACCTGTGATTGCTGAGGGAGCTGGCCAATGTCATGGAAGGGACACTCAAATTATCTTTGGACAGTCATAGCAATTAGGGGAAGTTCTTAAGCACTGAAAGAAATCAAATGTCCCTTTTTTCTTCAAGAAAGAACAAACAGGGATAAAAGCAGGTCAGTCAGCTTCACTTTGGTTCCTGGGCAGGTGATGGAGCAAATAATCCTTGAAACCATTTCCATGCCTATGGTGGACAAAATGGTGATTGATAATAGTCGGCATGGATTTACAGGCTTGTTAGGTGAAGAGTGAGGTGGACTGAAATATACCTGAACTACCATTCTCAGAGGGTTGTGATCAGAGGCATAAAATCCAGCTGGAGGTCACTTACTAGTGGTGCACCCCAGGGTGCACTGGCACTCAGTACTGTTTAACATCTTCTTGAATGACCTGGACGCTGAGACTTTTGTATCTCCAATTGCAGCAGCTTTAGAGATGATACAAAAGTAAAAGTGATGGACATACCGAGGGAGTTTAATACTATTCAGATGGACCTTGACCGGCTGGAGAAACTGGCCAAGAGGAATCCTGAGATGTCACAAAGGGAAGTGCAAAAATGCTTTGAGCAGGGTGTCATACCAGATCATATCCAGAGGATATTTCCAACCTTTTCCATTCCACAATTCTACAGTCATTCAATGAAATCAAATTAGTCAACAGGATTGAATCATAGTTTACATAATTAAATTGTGTAGGAAGAACTCAAAATGGTTAACTTGTTCAGTTACTCTAAACTAAGTTCTTTTACAATTTATTCCAACTGGCAGAAATACTATTTAAATTTTTAGCTCTCTCTCTCATATTTATCATACACAATTCCCTATACTATTCTGTATTAAATGTTGTAGCTAGGCTTAGTAAAAGAGCTTTGATTAAATGATAAGGTTACACAAGGAGTTCTCTAAAACTGCAACTTCAGCTAGAAGTTTAATAATCTGAAAACTCAAGAGACACTAGTAGTAACTTTTAATGAAAGAATTAATTATAAGGATGAAATAGAGCCAAAAGGATCTTGTTTCAAGACAATATACCCAGAGGTTTAATTGTGCTTTGCCAACTCAATTCCAGGAATGACAGATGCCAAGAAATTCAAAACATACAAGCTACATTTTCAAAGTCTGCACTATAATCACGCAACCTGCGATGCCATTGTTATGAAAAAGGAGCAATACACAGAAATTTTGTTTGTTTTTCTTATTTTCTTGCTCAATGCATTTGAGTTCTCCCTACAAGAATTGCCATTGGAATCAAGTGAAAATAATCCTCTCTTATATAATAAGAAGCTAAACTGGAATGGATTCAAGAAGGTTACTTCCTAAGACTAGTTTTAATTCTGTAATGTTGGTGCTACATGCATTTCAAATGTATACTTCAGCAGGAATGTAATAATTCTAGAAAACATGCAACATAGACAGCACTGCCATAAATCCTTTTGTGACCACGTTTGTGTGTGCGTGTGCGTTTAAAATTGTGGTTCAACCCTGCAAAGGTATCTAGTTACCTGCATTTCATCCAAGTTCAAGACTGCAAACAGCAATGTCTTAATTCTTAATCTAATCAAGACATAGAAATTATATCCTGTCTGAGCATACTTCAGCTTCTCTTTCTGGAACACTTCCAACTTCAGCAAAGCATTCTGCTGCACAAATCCTGGACACCTAAGCCTTGCTCTCTATCTTAGCACCAATTCAGCAACTCATGTAACTAACACTCAGATCTAAGCACACTCAGCTGCTTCTCACTTCCTCCCTCACCACAAACCTAGCCCAGTATCTCATTTCTATATCTCCAAAGCCCCTATGAGTTGCAATAAGCTCGCTTACTCAGACCCACCAATACATCTTCTTCACTGAATCCACTGTGGATTGAGAAGGCTACATCATCAGTGCCTACTTAAAATTGAAACCCCAGATTCCTAAGCCCTTGGCAAAAAACACTTAAATCTAGCTCTGATATGTTCTATAAAGATGTTCAACTTTAGCTCATCACTACTTATCTCCCTAAATTAAATCTACACCAAAAATCCTGTCAATGTAGTGATGCACAGGAGTAGCTGCTGACACCAGTCCTGAAACCTACTTTCCCCTCTAGGCACAGAATTAATAGTAGTTTGCTGTCCTGCCAGATCAAGCCTTAATCAGACAGGCAGAGTGCTGCCACCCAAAACCTATAATTATTTTAAAATAAGCTACAGAACCAGATTTCATCTTCCACATGTCTCAGCCATGCAAACCACTATTCTAACTTTACCTATAGAACAAAGTCTAGGTAGCCAATCCTTTTTATCCCAGACTTAAATATACTCTATTAATGACTTCTACATCAGTTAAATCTTAGAATGATGAATTCTGCTTGTTTCAGAGCCAAACTTGGGACAGCAGCTCCTTCTGAATGTGGTGGCAGCATTCAGTGCAGCTCACAAGCACATGTATTCAAATACACACCACCACCATCCCTGTAGCCTATGGCAGTTTCAATTGAGGAGTTAACTAGAGTTAACCAGAGAGTTTGTTTTATTACCAACTCTAACCCAACAGTGAACTAGCAGAACAAGTTTAGTCCTGTTGGTCATGACAAATGCTCCTAGGTCCAGCCTTTCAAACATTTCCCTCTATGGTGAGGATCTCAATTCTAAACCCCATTCTAATCCTAAACCTAACTCTAAACACACTAGAGCCATCCTTCCCAATTAACAACCTAAGCTAAGAGTTCAATCCAAGCACAAAGAGAATGTAAAACTAACCCATTGCTTATCAAGAAAGAGCATGCAAAGAACAGAAGCAGTTTTTCTATGCTTGATGGCCTATCACAGCATACTGTAAAAGACAGGCCACTGTGCATGTGCTTAGTTGTTATAACATCTCACAGTGAGCTACATAATTAGTTTTTAAAAGCACTTGAACATATTAGAAAGTACTGAACAAACACCAGTTAATCTTCCTGGTCTCGTGATTTAAAGTAGCGATGGTTATGCATAAGCTCTATAGGTAGATAAATACAGTTTTAATGTATTTTTAGCAAAACAAACCAAACCAATAAAGGAGGGTCCCAATGGTGCATAAGTCATTATGTATAGGACTGTCACACATGCTTACAGAATGTGTGCAAAGCTAAGAAATTCAAAACTATTGACGTGACCTGTAAAATGAAAAGAATGTCTTAAAAGAAAAATGAAGTTACGATATCACACTGGTATCCAATATAATTCCATAGTTTCCATTTACTTTTTACTATATTTTTCTAAGCTCTTAAAGACAATTATAATTATCAGCTGTTGTTACTCTTCCAAACAAAAATTCATTATATCAGTAATTCCTTTTTAGAAATTCTAGGGCTAGGACTCCTTCCTTTTCCATTTCATGAGGATATGAAACACTTAAGCAGCCAATAGAGTGCAAATCCACTGACACAGGAACTGTGTATTTATACTGTATCCCAAAAAAGCATTTAGTGCAACTGTGTTAAAAGTGCAGCATAATGAAGACTTTAAACAATTATCCAAAACTAAAAGCACAAGGTAAATCTGTAACAAAATGTTACTTTGCCTGGAAATTGAATTTCAAGAGCACATATGGTATATATGCTATTCACATAGGCAACTCCAATATCCAAAAGCATTAAGGAAGCAGTGCTTCATTTTTTGTAACATCATTCCATTTTGCAAATCACTGTCTGTAAGCAAGAATGCTCCATGAAGAAAGGAACTTAACAGGAGCATTAAAACGATCTATTTGAAGACACAGGTTAAGTAAAACCTGCCTTTCAGACTAACACGTATACCACATATGCCACAAAAATCTGATGCTTCGTCCTTATTCATGTTCTGCTTTCAGACATGCGAAAGGATTAACTAAACTGTAAAAAAAGCAATAGGAAAAGGACAGAATTAACACACTGATAATAAGGAAGTAAAAACAGCATAAAAAAAAATGTGCAATGAAAGCTTAACAGCATCGGAAATTCAAATAGGTAATTTTTAGGTAATTTTATTTAATTTATAATCATGTTATTTTGGGTTTTGTTGGTTTGGGTTTGTTTGGGTTTTTTGTTTGTGGGTTTTTTTGGTGTTTTTTTGTTTGTTTTAAATCCTGGATTTTGTGCCCTATTTAAACTAAGAAGATTTCCAGGAATATTACTTATTTGCTCTTTAGGTTTGATATATTCTGATTTTTGTAATTAACCATTTTTCCTTTTTCAGTATTATGTTTCCATGAGTGACATGATTCATGAATATTAACAGTACCAATTCTCTAGTTGACACCGTTCTCCTCATGCAATCGATATTTGCTGCTTCTGTTCCCAAACGCACCTGAGGTTTTCTGATTACATGTCACCCTCAATTTTGCCAAGCACCTAAGTGTAGTCAAAGCCCTGCTACTTTTATCTCTGTAAGAATACTTCCAAACTCCTTTCTCCTTAATGGTATCATTTTAAGATAGTATGACAGGAAAGAGAAAAACTGCATGAACCATTTGTCATTTTCCAGTTCTGTCTGACTCGTAAGCATCTTAAAATCTAATCTGTAATAGGGGATGACATATGCAGCAGAAGCAGGTATACATTTCAAAGGTGTATGGTATTCCTGGCATTTACCAAGTCTTGACTGATTCTTTCATTCCTGCCGTTCAGGGAAGAGATTTATGCTTTCCCAAATCCATATCTCCAAACTGGGTATATAAGAAAAAAATGCAGATACGCCGATTATTCTATCCAGCCATTATTTCCTTTGTTAACAGTAGCATCAGCAGTCACACGCAATAAAAATTAATCCTACATTTACCCAGAGCACTATTTTGCAGTGTCTTTACAATTCACAATTGGAAATTTGCTTACCAGCATAACAAGGAAAGAAATGACATCTGAAAAAGGATGAACAGATGTCTAGATGCAAGTTTAATTATTTTCATAAGATCTACCTGGCACCAATCTCTTCTTTTTCTACCTAGGTGAAGTATTAGTGATCTGATGTGTCAGTAAAGCCAATAGTAGAAACTACAAAAAGCCAAATGTGCTTGATAGCCATTTTCGTACCTCAAACAACAGTAGACTGCAAAATGTATTTAGCTTTTCTAGCTGCATAATATTCTTGGGGTTTTGGTTGTTTTTTTACAGATTATTTTAGCCATTTTCTACCATATTTGGGAAAGAAATGTATAGCTTTTTTTTCTAACCTGTAAGAAAACATATATAAATTTATGGCCGAAGAGATAAGCCATATTCCATAAATGAAGCAAACTTCTCGGAAAGAGGAGCTTATCTGAAGAATTCTCTACATCACATCAGACACACTTGCATACGGAATAAAGCATGAGGTGGGTACCACACCTGCCCAGAGCATCCACTGGATACAGAATGGATGCATGGAGAAAGGCTTTGGAAGAAAGTGTGAGACTGAAATGGTTAATGGCTTAAACATTGTTAAGATCACTGAAGCCTGCTCCTCGCCGAATATGTCTCCTGGATTTCAGGGAATTGGACTGTGAATTAAGATTCCTTATGGGAACTTGGGATAAGATAAAGGGTGGTACTATTGTACTCGGGTACTATCTCAGGGTTTAGGAGAAGTAAACAAGGCTGGGAGGAGACCATCACTTTGACAGGACTTCCACCATCACTTCAACCAACAGGCATCAAAATTACAACTACCAAGTCTCATCCCTGGATCTAATGGGTGGTGACTATAATAACTTTCTACTTTTATCCTTTATTTCTCTTCCTTACACATTTTCTTAACTGTTATTTTTATGTTTTTATATTGCTATTTTACTATAGATAATAATAATCAAAATGGCTACACACCTGTTTTCTCTTGCAATCAAACTGTTCTAAAATAAATCCTACATATATATATATATTTACAAACACTGACCATGCAGTGTCATTTCACTCTAATCCACCCCAAAGGATTTACTAACAAGAACCTGGGTTACCTTCTCCTTCTGGGGTGGATCATAGCACAAGCCCTGACATTTATAGCTCAGCTCTTAACACCTTTCTGTTACTCAGCTGAACCCAGCTGCAGGAAAACTCCATTTTCCCCAGTAAATTGACTACCAACTGGTGCTGGCAGTGCCTCCAACTTGCCAGCTAGAAGAAAACAAAAAAAAGGCTCTCCAGCCACAAGAATATTTCAGCCCTTCATTTGCTTCTAAATAGAGCTGCTGCTGTGTAGCTGTACATTTCAGTGACATGACGGTTTGCTGGCAGTAACGAATGGCAACAAAAATCCCAGGAAATGCTCAAAATCATAGTGCATCCATGCTCCTCTTTGTCCTTTTTTCCCCCTGATACATTGCCTGCATAAGACTGCTAGCTTAACAGAGCTTCCTACGGAAAAGCATACACATCACACACACCACAGCTGGAATGCATCTTAAAAGAAGCTTCAATACACATATCCTGCACATTCAGTCACCATCAATCATCAATCTCTTGTGTACACGTAAAGAATTTGAACATCTGGGAAATAAATTAACTTATTAATTACCCTAACTAAAATATAACATGCTACAAACATCTAATAGCGTTACTTACTCAAGTTTGTCAGTGTACAGACAGAAGTATGTTTTGCATGACTACCCATTAAAACTGCTCTGTAGGATCAGGCCTTTCCTGGAATAACACCTCAGATAATCCAAAAAGAGATCTTCATAGAGATATTATGGGACTTTCATTCCAACTTTGGATGCCTTCAACATAAATATCGATATTTCAGCTGATCAATGTAAGTTTCCTTTCTCATAGACAAATGAGAGAAGCAGACAACTCCAGGGACAATTACCATAGTTACGTACAACAACATAGGTTCGACAAGAAATTACTTTTTCCTTCCCTTGGCTATCACGGAAAATTAAAGCGAGTAAATCAGATCGAAACAGCAATGTCTACTACAAACATCTAAAGGGGATGAATCTCACTCTGTGTATCCTGTGTCGAAGTCTAACTGCACCATTCATTTCAGGTTAGAAGTCAGCACTCACATTTACTTAGCAGCACTTAACACTTACATATAACATTAAGAATTATATATAACTTGGTGTCTTCATTTAAAAAAAACCAAAATCAACCCACAACTATTCAGTGTATGGCTTCTGGATAGAAATATTTAAAAGTTTTAAAAAAGGAAAAATAGTATAAAGAAAGTAATGTGATATAAAAACAAGGCAAGCTATGTATCAGCAATTACTGAATAACAGAGCTTGCCAAAATCTCACAGTACATCTTCCTTTTTCTATTTTCAAATCTATTTTCTTGTTTTTAATTTTCTTCTTCATATTTCTTGGAATTATCACCTGGGGGGTTAGAAATGGGCAGTAAACCAATATGTGCTTTCCATTTCTGGTCCTCTGTCTTTGAAATAGCTATCATAAAGGAAGATCTGCTATCATGGTGAGGAGCTCAACATTGGAAAAATAATCCATCTTCCACAATACCACTGTGAAATCTTAGTATCTTACAATTTTATGTGGTCTGCAGTAGGAATCCCATTGGGGATCAGAAGATTTCTATTCCATAGTGAGATAAGGTTTAGTTACTGTATTCTTATAAACTCTATTTATGAAGCATGAAAGGTTCCTATTATAGATAAAATTGAGAAGTCCATATCCAACATCTGTAAAAATTAAGGGATCCAACTGAGTTTATACTAATATGCTTTTGCCTAGAAGTCAGCATCCTGATATCAGCAAAGTGTTGAAGTATGAGCTTTACTTTAAGCACATGATGAAGTACTTGAATAAATTAAAGCAAACTACTAACTAGTCTGAGAGTTTACTACCATAAAATATATTTTAACTGGGTGGGACATCAGGATAACTATACTGTTTTATATGTTCCTTACTTAATTTTCTATATTAACATGTGGGACTATTGTATACAAAATTATATTATTCACATATTTGACATTAATTTGTCCTATTGTAAGATTAATGGATATAGCCAGTTAGAAAAAATAAAAATATTCATAATAATCTCTGTACTTTTCTGTTGTAGTTTATTAGATACACTCTTATACAGTCAACCTAATTTTTTAATTTGTAAAGCTAGGGACATAGGAAGCTTTTTGAAACTGTGGGTCATAGACAGATAAGCTTGCTCCAAGAGGACACAAACTCTCTAAAATCAGTCAGAATTCTAAAGTAAAAAATTTTCAATATTTATCAAAGGATGTATCCACAAACCCACAAGGGGTTGAGGTGAGCACACTTCCCATTGAAGAAATGGTTGAATATAAGTTCGCATATTCTAGAATGCACACATTTGACTATTTGGAGCTTAGCTCAAGCCTCAAGGAGGAAGTTAAAACGAAAATGTTGAGCTATCTAGATGATTTATTTAGAAAAATTAAAAGGGATTTTGTTTTCAATCCAAGTCAGTATTGAAAAGCATCTTCAACTTTTTTAAAAAAATTATTACTATAAAAAAAATTACATAGAAATTTGCTTGGATGAATAAGCTATTTTTTCAATTTCTGTTTTCCATCAAATGCTCAAAAGGCAATTGCTAGCTAACCTGAATACATTCCTCAGATGATTTCTTTATTTCTCCCATCTGCCAACAACAAATCAATCAAACAACAAAGCAAAACAAAACTCACATATTTGCACACCTCTAATCAGAACTCAAATTCAGAGTCCCTCATTTGACTGTTTACAATGGAACACATGAAACACCTTTGCAATTAACAGCAGTGTTGCTTATGTAACAAAAACCAATTAGGACACTTGTCAGCTAATGAAGTATTATCTTTTCTAATTTAAGTATTTAAGAAGCATTTTTTTAAAAGCTGTCATTTTGTATATTTCAAACTGATACTGTATCATTAGATTTGATTACAAAATAAGGAAAAAATACTTTGACCCTTTTTAGAATTGTACCTACCAAAAATAATGCTACACAAAGTCAGAAACATTTAGAAGCAGGTCTGTAAATCAGACCATCAGAAATACCAGAGTTTGGAGTCCAATTGTGATATATTTCCATATTATATTATCACATACAGAATGTATAAGGGTTTTTAAATGAACACAAAACATCTATTTAGACTAACTGCAAGAATGCATGAACCTTAAAAACACTGACTTCACAGCAAGCTAAGCAAACTAGAACTTCAGTTACTTTCCCTTCATGAACTGCTGCTTTTCAAAGTCCTACAAAGTGTCAGCTACAGATAGACACACAGCTCCTAAGGCTTCACCAAATACAAAAGCAATACTTAAAATAATTACGGTATGGCAAGGTTAAGTAGTACCATAGTAACCAAGTCAGCAAAGTGCAATGTTCAGTGAAAGCTTGACATCACTGTGGAGCACTGAAAGGTTCTGTGCTGCCACTGGCAAAAATATCCAGGAAGGATGACTAATTCTGTTAAACAGGTGAGATTTAATAATGTTAAAAACCAACAACTTCTTTAAACTTAAAAACTAATTATTGTTTCTAATTACACTTCCTTATTCTTACATTTATTAAAAGTCTGTTGACTTTTCGTTGCCATCAATGTCTTGTATGCTAACAGTGACTTAAAATAAGACACAGCCCTTTGTCTAATTCTTTCAAAATTTGCCTTTCTGAAGTGTTTCAGAATATGATTCAAATATAGTAGAAATTAGTGTTGGAAATTATATATTCCCTCCCAGCAGTCCAAACTTACTACCGTATCATATCCTAGAGAGAAAAATAATAAAGATCTTAAGCAATAATTCAGACATTTGTTAAACTGGACCACTGCTGAATATGATGAATGTTTTCTATATGTATCAATAAATTTATTGGCCACCAAATAAAAAGCTGCATGCTTTCTTTTTATGGATTGTTTTAGGGTAGTGTACAATAAAGTTGTAATCCCAAGTGAGGCTAAACACTCTGCATAAAATACATACCCACCACATACAAATACATGAAAAATCTATAAAATACCTATTTATTTCATATCTCTTTTCTTCAAATGTTAAAGGAACATTCACTTTCTCTTTTTCTCTCTTTTTTTAAACTCTACAGTTTACTAAAAAAATTTAACCTAAATATAAGTTTTACCACAAGTTCTATTCTGGTCCCTACCTCCTACTCATTGCAACCAACTAAATACAGTATTACATGTTGGATAACTTCTGCATCGTGAAAATTAATATTATAATATGAAACATGAAATCTAATTATGAAATAAAATGAAGCAACGACCTTTCCAGTTTTACATGACCAAGAGACAGAAATAATTTGTTTAGGTGGATCCCCAAGTTGTATTGCCTGCATAGTCAACAATTTACACATTACATGTTCTAACTATTTCAAGTGTTTTTCAAATTATACAGCATGATCTTGAAACCTATTGAGTCTATTTATTATACAGTCTGATAATTTCACTTTTCCATATGGAAATTTTCTTTTACTTTATACCTCGGGTTTTTTTGAATTTGCTGTGTAAGTTAGGTCCTAGCACTTTCTGGGTTCTTGAATCTGCATATTCTATAGGCTAACGCATTTATTACATTTTAAGAAACAAACAGATACAGCCAAAACACTCCCCAACACCAGTCTTCGGCCCTTCTCCAAAAGAAAAGATGACAGTACCTGGTGGGCCTGCAACAGCTGCTCAGCAAACTGACGTATTTCTGATAGTAGAAGCGATATTAAAGAATTTCTTAATACGTTGTTCCTTCCTAGCAAAATCAGTGTTTGTGATACAGAATGAAGTGCCTGAAACTAAAGAGAAATAACAGTAAATTTAATCTTTCAAAATACATCTCCGTCTTTTTTAGTGCAATTACCTTAAATACAAATAGGATTTACATATTATCATTTTAAAGAAAAAATCAAAAATTTAGAGTGTTTAAAACTCCTTTAGTGACATACATATGAGATCTATGACAAACTGACATCTGTTCTCAAAAGATTAACACTACAAGAAACTGTCATATGAACAAACTCCTCCAGAAGTGTGAATTCCCCAGGACACACCTTTTCAGCATTAGATATCATCAAGCCCATCAGCTGACAAAGAAAGTTGATAACTACCCTGCACATACAGTACTTCTGTTTGTCACAGGTAGACAAATGAACAAATTCTTTGAAATTCAAACACTTATGCTAGGAGATTTACTACGGCTGTCTCTCAACAGAGTTATCAGGAATAAACCTAATTAAATGCTAACTGCTAGAAGACACACTATATTTTCAAATTCAAACAATTCACTTTCATATTGATTTTTAACTGTGCATTTCTCCTGAACCACAGGAGTGATGTGAACTTAAACGAGAATTACATTAGGTTTGGGGTTTTTTTGCCATGGTCTTTTCTGTTAAGAAAAAATTATAAAGGTTTTCTTTGTTCCCTGAAATTAATAGATATTATGTAATGAAACTTACTGCTCTACAAAGAAAGGCCATATGACATTATTTTGTAAAACACTACTGGAAGAAACTGCCATTTCTATATATAAAAGTTCTTTCAAAGAAAAAAAAGACATAAAATACAATTACTCTAAGTTCTATTTTCATATAAATGCATACCCTTTAAAAATTAATATTCAATAACCCTTTGAGTATTTTTGACCGATAAAAGGATATTCTGACCAAATATTTTATGTCTAAGAATAACTGTGATGTCTTAACCACTCAAAATCAGACCACTGCATCCTATTAACAACATAGATTATACCTCTAGCCAGCTCATGTGTGTATACACACACACACATATATATGAATAAAAATACTTGTCCACCATTAACAAGCTTGCATGGGATGAATTCTGCTGGGAAACATTTCCAAACACATGAAAAGCAGGAAGGTGATCCAGCTAGCAGTCAGCATGAATTTAATAACATTTACCTTAATTTTAGCATGGTTTTCAACACTGTCTCCTGCAAAACTGTAACTGACAAAATTTTGGGCTACATAAGTGGACAGTGAGGTGGATTGAAAACTTCTGCTGCAAAACCAGTTAATTAGGCAGGTTCACATCTACAGTTACTGTTTTCCTGCCTGATGCAATGTGTTTTCACCAGCCTCTTGCAGTTGAAGAGTAGGACCAGCTTGGTTATCATCTGATCAACATGAGACAGCCATAATAATAAATCTTTAATAAATCTTTTCTCTTAATCATCTCACTTCTGCATGTAATGCCAAAACAAAAATTAAAAGAAAACTACAGAAGACAAACAAGTCTCATGTTCAGAATCAAATCTGCAGGCAGAGATACAAAGTAAACTCCTATTTAAGAGATTTCATAAATTGTACGCATGCAGCTTTGAAAACCTCTGAGATTAAAATCGCTCATCCACATATACACCAAATATCCTATAAGGACAAAATATGAGATAAGGTGAGATAAAAATAGATTTCTGAACACTTACAATAATATGAAAGGATAATTAAATGCTTGCACCTACATGGATATTGAAGATATATGAATTAAAATCAGACTTTCACTTTTTTTACATAAATTAAGGAGGGATACAAATTTTACAGGTCTACATTTTCAGAGTATAACATTAAGTATACTTGCTAATTTGCCTTCAGCAAGCAAGTAAACTAGACAATCCAGAGTAGTTTTTCAATGCTACTTCTGCCAAAGATCACAGTAAAGGTATATATTTACACAAAAAAATCATAATTTTTGTCCTCTTTTAAGCTCTCTTCTATTTTCTTACATTTTTTTTGACAGATAGTGAAACAATGAAATTTTTTTGGTGCAGTTATTAATGCTAGCAGCTGCGATTTAAATAAAATAGGATCTTTAACAAAATTTCCATATCCTTTCTGGTTTGGCAAGAGTTGCCATTTTCTAGTTGGAATTTTTTTTGGACTAGATAACAGGATCTTCAAATTTAAAGCCTGAGCCTCTATTAAGAGAAGCAAATACATATTTTGTAAGTATGCCACTTCAGTACTTGAGATTAGGACATCAACGCCACTGAAAAATCCCACCTGTGAATTTATTAGTATTTAATAAATATTCTTATTAAAGATATGCTTATTATACAAATGTACTATAATTATATTTAATATTATTAATAATTTTTAAAATCATGCTGATTTATCAGAGTATGGATTTTACATTGTATCTTGGTGGATCCCAGTATATTTTAAGAAAATAAGAGACAAGAAAGAAGGTTAAAATAATGCTCACAGTCTGTATGCATTAAATTAAAATAGAAAAATTTATAGCATATAAGCAATAAATCTGTAAATAGCAAACAGGTTTGCTGTAGAGCAATGCTCATGTATTGCTAATTAAACTCTGGAAACATTCAAACTGAAAATACTTCAAATAGCATGCAGTTTCATTAAAGAGAAAAGTGAATCTTCAGCTCTCAAATCTATCCAATGTTAAAAAGGAACAGAAACCTTTTAATCCCTTGGGCTTGCTTAATGGTGTAGATGAAACAAAACCTATGTGCTTCAGGGATTCTCAGGTAAAAGCAGTCAGAAAATTAGATTGTAAAAACACATACCATTAGAAACAAGAAAATAACAGAGCCTGGTTCACTGTTCAGGAGCTGCATCATTTGTCCCTAACCCTCCTCCCACGCTCCTGTTCCTGCTGTCTTCCCATGCTTTCAGGATGCAGAGCAAGACAGAGCAACATACCTGGGAAGGACATGTGGATTGTCAACCCAGCTGTTGCCAAAACGAATATATAATGTCAATGTTCTGCTTACCTCTAGGATACTAACTTGATTTCTCCTCCACCCAGCAACTGATTTTAAAGGTAAATACTTGATGGTATTACTAACCTTCCACTTTTTTGCAAGTGATTTCAAAAGTGGCTATCAAAAGTTACTTATCAAAAGTACAGGAAAAGACTGATGAGCAAAACAGACAGCACACTCCTATGAGACCTGTTTTGCAGGAAACAGGATAAAAACCTTCTTTTATTATTCATTTATCAGCCTGTCAGACTTTTCCGTGGATATCCAAAATTTGTGAGTTTAATTCTTTCATGAGTTGCATGATTCACTACACCCTACAACTATGATAACTGCACCTTAGTTTCTGTTTCGCTAATTTACTGGTTTTATGCCAAGTAAGAGGTTTCTTCCCCAAGTGACTGGCATATCTGGCAATGCAGGACTAAGGAAATAATTATTACGGGCATCCTCAAATTGTGAGGTGTTAAAAACAAAACAGTATTTTTGCCTTTGATTTCACATCGCCCTTGCCCTTTGCCCATTTAGTCCAACCTGACTTCCACTCCTAATCATCAGTGCCAATTGAAAAGCTTCACTTCTACACACAGAACATTAGCACCCCTTCTTATCTTACTGTCACATTGCTTCCTTTGTAAATTGATGCTTGTCATTTATCTCTCTTCCTGTTCATGTGCCACTATTTCTCCTATCTTCATGGCTTGGGATTCGATACATATTAGTGCAACTCTTTGCTCTGTAACCCTCATTTGAGCCCTTGCTCTGCCCTTATCTCTTCAAAGAATCATAGAATGTTAAGGGTTGGAAGGGACCTTAAAGATCATTTAGTCCCAATCCCCCTGCCATAGGCAGGGACACCTCCCACTAGACCAGGTTGTTCAAGGCCTTATCCAGCCTGGCCTTGAACACTGCCATGGTTGGGGCATCCACAACCTCCCTGGACAACCTCTTCCAGTATCTCACCACTCTCACAGTATAGAATTTTTTCCTCATACTTAGCCTAAATTTCCCCTCTTTCATAATCTTGTTCGTGCTTTTCTCCAGTCTTCTAAACCTGATGTTCTCTATAAGGATCATCAGTTGGCTTCACTGCTGCAAGCTGCCGGTGCGTGTCCCACAGGCAAGCTGTGGGGTGAGAGGCAAAGGTTAGAGGGACAGGGTGCTAGCGATGGTCCTCTGCTGTTGACTCTGAAATGTGCTGCCTAGTTTGAAACACACTTGCACTCTTCAAGAGATGAGCCAGGGACTCCTGAGGTAACAGAAACCAACCTACTGACTTAAGTACAGCCTTGTTGAATTTGAGGAATGAGAAGGGAAGATCTCCAAGGAAGTGCACTACACTAACTCCTCACAATCATCGTTACTGACCATGAAGCTTTTACGTCAGACTGGGAGTGTGAAGGTGCAATTTCTTCTACTTTAAGAAATATCTTTCTTAAATTTATTTCTTCATGGTTGCCTAAAAGTCACTCTCCAAGTCACTGATAGCTCCAACCCAGTATCACTCCCTAGTGAAACAAGCAATAATTGGTGCATCTGCTTGCTCGGGTCCACAGGCTAAACTAAGCCAAGTCGGCTGCTGCTGCCACAATGGCAAGGGGGAACGATAAGAGACCACAGAAACTGCTGTGAAGCACAGATACACTTGCAGAAACCTTCTTACTCCCTCCTTTCCTTACTGTTTCTTCACACCACAAAGCCCTCCGGCAGAAGCAAATTTCCCAGACTATTTCCTCCCTCTCAGCACAAGGAAAAGCTGCTACTGTTGACATAAGGATGACAGACTCAGACCAGATCCAGCACACCTACAGAGACTAGACTACCCTTGAGAATGCCCTCTGATTGACTGACATACACAAACCTTTTCCCTCCTCTTCCTGTTAAGTATAAATGCTCAGTATAGAGCACAACTTGCTGCCACTTCTCTAGCTGCATCTTTATTCAGTAAGATGTAAAACACTTAAGAACATCTTTTACAGTTTCATTAATATTTTTCTAGTATGAGCTCCATAACAAATGCTTTACTGAACACCAGATAGATAAAAGCTACCAAATTTCACATCTGTAAATTTTTTGTTCCATCTTTCTAAAATAAACACAGTGTATTTTACAAAGAATGCTCTTACGTTATTCTGCCACAATCTATCTCTGGTAAACTCATGTTGCATCTTATATAATTTATCTCTAAATCTTTAATTGTTTTTTTCTTCTAACTTTACTACAAAGCTTTGCACACTTTTAAGGTAAACTGCTACCCTGGTAACTTCCAATTAACTTTCACTTTCAAACACTGAGCATGCTATATTAAAAATTCAACAGAATAATACTACCTCTGATTCTAAACTTAATACACTTTTTTTCTTTCAGTTTCATAGGATAAAAACTTGTCTTTCTCATTTTGAGCCCCTTGCATTCTCTTGAGTTGGCTAATATATATAAAACAATGACACCTAGTTAATGGGATAAAACACATGTAACACACATAACAGGCCCTGTGTGTGTATTTGTGGTTTTTCTGAACAAGAACAAAAAAGGCAAACCAAGCAAACAAAAACTACCAACCTAAAACTAAAGCACAACCTGGATCTCCCTTAATAAAATTCACTGTCATGTTTAAGGTACTGACTACCTCAAAATGGTAATATCCATTTACATACACTAAAACCTTGCTCTATCACCTCACTCTAATCACTTTTACAGAAAAGCCAACACTTTTCTTGTGAGCATGCAAACGCACAAGTCATCAGTTCATCTGAAGACTAAGTACAAAAAATGGTGTATTAAAAAGTCAAGCTAACTACTAAAGACACCTGGGATCCTGTTGGCATCAGTCTTCAATGATAAATTTACTTTGAACAATTCTATCTTGGTAGAGATCAAGAACGTCTGCATCTTCTTGGGATTCATTAACTAGGCATCTAAATATCTAAGAGGCTAGAACCAGTAAATACTGTCAACAGAAAGACAGTACCAATCCCAAACAGTATTCACAACACTTGCCACTCAGACACCTCTAATGCAGCTGCTGCCCAGTTTTTTAATAACTACTGTAAATATTCTATTGATTATCAGGGAGCAGGTCTAGATACAAAGTCTTCCAGACCTGAGAGATTAAAATTTATATTACTCTTGATTCTTCCCTCTTAACTAGACCTAGTCAGAAGCTTTGCAGAGTTGAAGAAGTGCACATCTGTCTGCTGATGCTGAGTTGCCAAGCCATATTAACAGATACAGAAGACAGTATGCAGCAAGTGTGAGTTTGCTCAGAGCAGAAGAATATGGATTCAAATTTTTCATCTGCTTAGAAAAAGTCTCTGGATAAATTAAAGAAAACAGGTATTTTTTAGCTTTTAGATTTTTAAACTAAAGAGTGAATGGGTCATCCTTAAAAAGAATTAGTAATGTAAATAAATGTCTCATTTAAGTGTCTAAGATTTACAGGCAGTTCCTGCAAATGAAAATGGATTTCAGATGTTTATTTCCCAATCCTTCACTCTTTTTCTCCTGCCCACTATGCGTGAGCTACTTTGAATACCGCTTAGAGATGCCAAGTATCTGGCATGTATGCCCACTAAGTACAGAGGTACCTTTTTTAGGGTTGTAGATTTCACTTCAGGAGTTGAGCACTGAAAACCCAAGAAGGGAATACTCAACTGTTTTTGCAATTGTCTGTAGATAATATACAGTACAGAGCTTACTTTTAATTTCTATACTATCACTATAACGCAAACACACATAAACCTGGGCACATAAAACATATTTTTTAGAGAAGCATGACAAATTTAAGCTATGAGAAGCTATGAAAATTTAAGCTATTTTCATTAGTAAACAGGCAGAAGAACACAAAAACCCTAAGATTCTAATTATTAAAGTAGGTATATACATTTTAAGCTATGCTTAAGGACTACTATCAAAACCCCCTTGGGACATACAGCTGCCTTCAAAAATTAGAGGATGTAAGAGATAATTTTCCCCTAAGGAAAATAAAACCAAACATCAACAAACTTAATTTTTCCATGAAGAGAAAGACAGTCATTACAGCAAGAACGGTGCTAAAAGTGGCCTGAAAGTAACCAGAATGGATCTCAAGAGCTGGGATAAGTAATGATGTGTTGGAGCCAAGGTGGTCCTATTGCCCCTATGGTATGCCTGAGACCAAAAGATGGAACAATTTTAGGTCCTTTTATTCAATAACATGTCTAGGATAACAGAAACAAGACCTAGGTAGAATTCAATTTATTTTACCTAGGTATGTTAAGTGAAAGGCTGAGGGATGGGCTTTGACGCTGCAGTTCCACATTGTCTCATCTGCAAATATCAGAGAGATGCCAAAGAAGCAAAATGACACTGCTAATGTGAAGCTACAGAAAGAGAGCTCTAGCAGAAAGCATTCACTGGGGAGAGACTGGGGGCAGAAGACAGAAACAAACAGCTTTTGATACATATTTCCTATCATACTCAACATAACCAAGAACTTTTGTAATCTTCCACTAAGAGCCCCTACATATTTCATTTGTAAATCAAAAGAACAGCAAAGGCCTATTCCATCCCTTTTCTTCTCCAAATGGAAATAATCCATAATACGCTGAATACTAGTTAATTACTTGCACAACAACAGGCAATGACAATATTTGTTATTAGAAAAAGAGATGGTGCTGAGCAAACAGCATTACAGACAGGTTGGAAACCATCAATAAAACTCTTTTTGCCTTAATGGTAAAAGAAAATTCTGCTAACTTCATCCTGTAGCTCTTCTGTAATTGTAGCTTTAGTGCACGACGTATATTAGCTGAGTCTGGCTGAGAAGGGAAGTTGGACAAAATTTTCTTTAATTCATTCCTGTCTAGCTGCTCCTATGATCCACTTTACTGAAGTAAATGAGAGTTAGTCAGTTTGGCGATTGCTTTATAGTGTAGTGATTCACAAGACAATGGATTGTGCTTAACATTTCACTGAAACAGCTCTCTACATAAGACAACAGGTTGCTGAGAAAATTTAATTCAACAAACAAGAGATTCAACCATTGACCCTTACTAGACCTTAAAATCCGGGCAACATGTTTTAATACTCATACAAATGAAATGTTCTTCCACTAGATAGGCAAAATTCTTTGACTGATGAAAATGTACCCATGACATTCCCCTTGGGCCTCAATTAATTCAGGAAAACTGAAGCCCACTAATTTTACAGTGGAAAACCAGCAGTGACATGAATAACCATTTTTAAATCTTATTTGTCCCTAAGCAGGCAAGATTCTTGTAAACTGATGAGTTAAGGCAGTCCTGGCTGACAAAAGATAGAGCAAACTACACACAGTCCCCTGTGTGTAGTCCCCAATTTATTGTCACACACAACTAGCTGGAACATATATTAAATGCATAGTGTTGCATGTAGTAAAGAATCAGAGTAACTTCATGATTCCTCTCTTCCAGGCAAATCCAGTCATTAATGAATCATACAAATTTCACTACCAAGATTCAAAGCCATGGTCCTGATTAATGTGTACTGTTTTCAACTACGCAGGCACACTTCCATACATTTCATTATATAATTGCCAATGAGATTCAAACATTTTTCTTTCTGCTTTTCTCTGTACTACATTTCAACTTGTTATTTTCATAAAGAACTGTGAATTCTTTCTCACGTAAATACCCAGTAAAGGCATTAAACTACTACTCAGAACTCTTGCATTTCCTCTTCTGCTAAATATATCAACAGTAATATTTTGAGCACTTGCAAAATTCTACATAAAGACTTTCAGATGAAACAGGAGAGAAAAATTAAAATGGGCAGAAAGTCCCCAACAGGATAAGAGAGGTTCCTAAAGACTATGTTCATGTCTCAGTGTACATCCAGATGCTGTTAATGCTAAACAACTTCAAAACAACTACCCTAAAGGCAGGGTAGCCAATTTCCAAAAGTGAAAAGGGTTAAAAAAAGAGAAAGGAAATATCAATAACCTTCTCTTTTTGTGTGTGTGCTGTTTGAATGGAACAGGCAATTCATGACTCTTAAAAGTCAGTATTGATGTCTTAAACAGCACAAGAAGAAGCAAACAATGACATATCACTGAAACACATCTCTCTTCCTTCTGGGTCTTGTTTGAAAGAGATTATGAGCGATATGGGCCAGAGGCCCAACACAGCTTGACCTTACTCTAGAATCCTAAAGGCAGTGTTTGTGTTTTGATCAACTCTTTAAAACAAGACCTCCAAGAAACAGACACAGAGCTCTGTACAGAACCCAGGGCCAGGATCTTTTGGTACATAACTGATGCATGCTCCAAATTACAGTATCATCAGAAATACAAAACCACATGTGCTATTCTAAGCAGCATGACAAGTTGGGAATCCCCAGTGCCTCTGACTGTTTCATTTTTCTGGTATAGGAAAAATGATCTCCTGTTCCAATACATCCCGGACAACAGAGACAAAGCTCAATACAACGGGTACCTTTCAGTATCAGTGAGTGAGTGATGCAACTAGAAGCTGGAGAAAAGCACATCTGCTATGTCCCTGTGGAGGTGAATGGAGATAGGTGTTTTCAAATCCCAAATGCTTAAATTATGGAAAAAAAATGTTCTGGTGCTTCCCCTCTGAAGGAGAAGTGACAAAGTAATTTGTTAGGAGCTGTAATTACATACCATAGCTTCTACCAGAGTTTTCCATGGGAAATGTTTTCCCATGTTTTGTAGAGCCCATTTGAAGGTAGTAGAGTCCATTTAAAAGGAAAGGGAAATTCAAGAGGCTACTTCTATTTGAAGTTTTTTGATTTAAATAATTTTTATATTTTAAGTAATATTACCTTTTATTTTACCTCACATACCTTAATTGATAGACTTACTCTTTTGTCGTTTTGATTCTCATGTCAATTTGGAATTTCAGGCCAAAACCTGTATCCAAAGTGCACAGCTTTAGGCATCTGAATCCAGGAAAAAAATTTCTGGTCTTTGCTGGTTCCTACAGCTTCCAATGCTTTATAATTAGAAACATCTCAAACAATAGGCCTCAACAGTTACAGCAAGCAATTCTGCTGCTGTTTTTCTTCCTTTACATCTAATGCAGAGATAATTATCTCTTTTCCAATTCTCAAAGTTTTTTTAAGTTATTTAACTTGCTCTGAAAAATGCTGACTGAGACTTCTTTCGTAGATGAGGCATTAAGTGTAATCCACAGCCCCTTTGCTCTTTGTTCACTTTTCAAAGGTGTTTCTCACAGCTCTTTGTCCTTGAAAGCTCTTGACAGTTTTATAGGTGAGGACGGTAAAGTTGTGTTAAATACTATATAGCTGTATCAGTGGTTGTCTATACAAATGTTTTTTGGCAGTAAGATTAGATACACCAAAATTCTCAATATTTTTATACTGGAAGGATTTAGGCATCTTCCTGGAACTGAAATTCACACAGTTTGCCACTTTTTCCAGATGACAGCCTTAAAATTAATGGTAATTTTATTTTAAACATATAATCTTGACAGTTCAATCACCACTTGAGTAAACAGTGATGATTAAAACTGATGTATAAAGGGTTCCTGGGAGATATTTGGTACACAGCACATGAAGAATTAGTTATCCAATTTACACTACTAATTCTGAATTCTACATATTTATTTTCATATTCAATTCAGTTTAAAGAAAACCAAACCTCTGAAAGGATTTTTCAACTCATCTTTATAAACATTGCAATTACTACACACAACTTTTTCCCTGTTCCCCTAGAAATCTGAAAGCCTCCACAATTATACCTTAGGAATTGGTTTATACAATTTTAAACTCTTTTCAACTGTTTGATTCATGTAATGGCTGCCCACAGTAATGACTGTTAAGTCAATATTTTGGTGGAAGCAAGATATAACATATCGCATAAAAAGCCATCTGTTTTAGTGAAGTTATTCAGAGAAAATACACCACTTTCAAGTTACGTGGACATACTACAAATGATTTACAAAACCATTTTGCAGACTTGAAATATCCTTGATCTATCAGGGTATTTTCTCTCACTTAACTTAAACTTTGCCAGCTTCCTCCAATCAACAAATAATCCCTCTCCGGATAACCTCTTGATTGCTCTCCTACAATTAACATTGCTTTAATTATTTATTGACTTCCCATTAGGGCAGAGGAAGGGAAAGGGTGGAAACACTGGACATCATCAACTATGAAGAAGTCCTCAATGAAGGACTGCTCAAACTCTCTTTGTTCTGTGTCTAGTGATCACACAAAAAAATAAACCTGTATATACCTGTTATACACCTGTGTAACTCCATTCCTAATACCACACAAATGAAAGGTAAAGACACATCTAACTAAAAACTAAGTATCACACTGTGGTGAGACTGAAATGGAAAGCACTGTGGTATTAGAGACAGAAGGCTCTAGTCCTGGAAAGATTTCATTCTGAATGCTTTTTAACCAAAATACAGGTATATTCTTCCTAGCCAACTCCCTCTTAATTTGGTAATAATATTAGATTGATGTTTCTGTTCTGGGGTAAATAGTCAATACAGAGTGGGATTCATATTAAATTAAGGCAAATGGGTACATCCATCCACATGTGTAGCACATGTCTAGGCTCTCATGCTAAAGACAACTTCAGAGCTCACCCTAAAATAGGCACCTAGTACCTGGCCAGAATTCTTTAGGCTCCAAGGATTACAGGAGATCCTCATTTAGTATAATGATAGTGCAGTTGCATACATGGGGACAACTAAATTGGTACATCTAAGTCTCCAACAATACCACCATCATGTCTGTTCCGAGTTACTCTGAAAGTCAGAATGAAAACCAAAAATCCTAAGACAGGCAATGGAGTTCATGACTTGTGGGGCATCTTATGAAGACAGGCCAAGCATATTTCAGCTGAATGAAGAAACTAACAAATTGATGCATGGAACAACACAGATTGATGCATACAAACAAAATGTGATTCAGTGCTATTTACTGTCTGTGCTGGAGACATGCTATTTCTGAATTCTTCACTTATTTGCTGATCTATTTTTAAAACACAAATTTGCAAATATCTAGAGAGTGACAGATCTTCTGCAGTGAACCAACCTATTTTATCTAGGTGCTCAAGAAAGAATAAAAAAAAATTTCCTATTCATTACTTTGTGAATATCTACAATATGTCTTCAGCAAGAGAAACAATGTGTTTTTCTCTCATATTTTCTAAAAAGTTGCTTTAAACTGCCTTTTTATCAGTTCTTAAAAGACCTATACTCAGGAACAGGATAGAACTTCTTGCATGCATGAACAAGAACTTTGTCAAATGCTTTAGTGCATTTATTGCCCATATCGCAAAAAAGAACAATCACAAAAATCTCAGAATGGTACTCTTCGAAATGTAATAAGACAAATTGATATTTAAGAAGTGCATTAAACTAGGAGAATATTACGTTATACTGAAGTGGGGTAGGAAAGATGGAAGATATTTTAAACTTACCCTATTGACACTGCTGTTTCTTAAAATAATTTGAATTAGATTTTTCTTAAATTCTTCCAGCTTCTTGAAACATTTCTTTAAAACATGATTAGATAGTTTAGTATCAGTTATTAAACTGACCAAAACACAAACTGCTTCAGTAAGAAAATTCGAAACTGGGAATGTAGGATTGTTGTAAAAAACAGTCAGGCCATCAAGTAACAGAGACACTGAATTGCATATGGTGAAAGAATCATTCTCAAGCTCTGAGAAGTCTGCTTGAAGAATTCCTCCTTCTGACAGTTTTCTTATTTCAAGCAAATGTTGCAAAAACTGCACTGGAGCAGTCAGAGATTGCTCCTTGCTACTATGGCAAAGATTCAATGGGGGAACTTTGCCATTATGCTCAGACTGGTGAAAATCTGAAGCTATGCCTAAAGAATCAAATGCAGAGTCATTAGAGACATCACATCCAGAGTCTTCTAGCTGGCTTGAGTAACTCGTAGGGTTTATAGATTCCCGATTCAGAAGACTTTCAGCAGAGGTATCTGGTTTTCCTGAAACACAAAGGTGAAAGTTACATTTGTGCAGTGTTTCATTATGTATGCTTATGCAAGGTGCTTTCAGGCAAAAATCACATATTATATGTGTATTTTGCTCCCCAGGAACTTCCCATGACTAGAATTTAGCTGTTGAAGAAGATGATATTTTTAAATTGAAGTCAAAACTTTCACAAGGTAGTGTCTATTTGTGAGCAAGATGTTTTATGCTTATGGTAATTTTGAGTTTAAAACTATCAGGAATTTTAAGTTTTCACATACATAATTTAGGTAGATATAACACAAACAATTTAAGTGAATATCTATACTCCCATTAATTCCCAGGGAAGAAAATGCATGTGAATTTCTGGTGTCCCAAACATTTTCACTATTTTTACTCTCAAGAACTCTGACTGCTTTTAAAAGACAGTGAAGGTCTGTTACTATAATTGCATCAAATAAGATATTCTCCTTTATGTGTACTCTTTCTCCCCAGTCAGGCAAGGAATTCTAACAGAGTCAAAGCTGAACAGAATATTATACTTGATTTTTTTATTATTTAACAAAGAAAAACATTCAGAATCAAAAGCTTCTCCAGTCACCATCGATCTCATCTCATCTTCTTCAAAGACAGACAAACTACATTACAGAAGGTATGCAACGCATTCACACCAATAAATTACTTTCATGTACTACTGTGGAATCTCTTTCATCCCATTTCTCACATTAAATACATTTAAGACAGTACCTCTTGGCATAAACTCAGTACTAGCTGACAACAGACACCTGTTCTACATGCAACCTATGCAAAAAGATCGCATTCAAAACAAGTATGAGCAGTGAAGAGGAAGAGCAATGCACATAAACATCCTGGTGCCACGAGGCAAGGCTAGAACCCCACCTGGTTCTGCTCTGCTTACCAGGGCAGAGCCACAAACTGCTTCTCCTCTCGTAAAAAACTTCTATATACTCTTCATATTTTCCACAAGGATCCAAAGCAATACCATACTCCTCTATCTTTGTATTCTTAAACTAATAAAAGAGTTTATAGTTGGTTTGGTCTGATAGGAAATAAATGTGTCATTTCATAGCAAGTTAAAGAAAGCATTTTTAACACAGAAAATATCCCTAGGCTGCAATTCACTGTGTTCTGTGTGCTACTAAAACACTTCTCAAAAATTTTCATATAGACTTCATTAAATTCACAATTTCAAATCAAATTCTGACCATTACTTTAGTCCCTGCAAACATACCAGATCATCCAATGAAGGTACTGCTACCAAGACCAAAACTGGGAACATGGTTTATTTATTTATTGTTGAATTCCATGCCTTTAACATTCAGATGTATTCAAACTGCCCAGGGTTGGTACCAATTGACTCAAGATGAAAGGGCCAACTGCAGGGAAAACAACTGCTGTTTCCAGGACATAGGAAAAGCTGAGCTTTTAAGGCCAGCCTAGCATTTTATAGAATAACACTGCTTCCAAAGCCCAAACTTGCAAAGCAAGCAAAGAAGCAAAGCACATTTCCCATGGTCTGACTAACATGAACAGGCCCCAGTCTCTTATGTCTTCTCTCCCTAAGGTTTTGAGCAAAACACATTCCAGAAGAAAAAACCTTAAAGTTGGTTTTGGTGCCGTTTAAGGAAAATATGCCCTTCTAGGGAATCCATCTACTATGAGTTTCACTATGTGAGTATTTTATTCCTGTTCTTAATCCCACAGGGCAACATGAAAATTGCTCACGAGGATATAATGCCAGAAGTCAAAAGAAGAAAGCAAGAACTATGTGCAAAAAAACCGTATGTAGGTTCGCTGATTCTCTTGAAGAAGAAAAAAAAATAGCAGAGGTGAAAGAAAGGAAAAGAGAAGAAAAAGAGAAGAAAAAGCGAAGGATAGTACAGCAATACCCTCAGGAACCAAACTTAAGCCGTTCTCAAATAAAAGAGATACTATGTTCAATGAAACACTCCTTCCAGCAGGAGACAATGTTGCATTTACGCTTCTGTTTCTATTCTCTGAGATCTCAAACTCCTGTCCCACCATGAGCTTCCAGAAAACCGTGTTACAGTCCCCAATATGAGCACATTCTCAGTTAAATGAGTAATACAAAATGCTTTAAAAATGTTTCCTCGTTTATATGTTCTAGTCATTTGGGTAGATGGCAGTTATCTTTAAAAACAGATAAATAAATAACCCACCAGGAGATACTCATTATTTCCCTCAAAATGCCTAGAAATAGCTTATAATTTATTTCTTGAAAGAAGCTAAACTAATCACCTTGTACTTATCTATTATTTAAACAAGAAAGCAGTCTTGAGAGTCACACCATGCGGTTATCAAGTACAAAAAAGAAAAAAACCCAAAAAAAACATTAAGCTTGCTTCACACTAACAAGAATCTTTAAACAGTAATTTCAAGAACATTTGACTAGAAATATATTGGAACAAGAAATATGAAAATTTAGTGTGTGTAAACTGGCTACAAAATTTTACAATGCCTTTATATAAGTAATGAAATATCTGGTTGTGAGCAATTTTGCAGTGTTCTTAAATATGTCACATAAGATTCAGGAAATATTTAAACTCTTAATTCCTGTTTAGGACTTTAGCTCCTTACTAGGGGAAGATCCTGAGCTGAAAAACAATGCAAGATCCTGAGCCCCAAGTAAAGGTCACAAGAAGAGCCTTTGGGTGCAAAGAAGAACTGACATCGCTCTAAAAATATTCATCACTGCAGAAAGACTATGGCCTGAAAACCAGAAGTCATTAAGGGACAGGGGAGTGACTTGCAAACTGTGTACGGTATGTCAGCAAGGTGTGTAGGCACTAGAACTCACATGTTCATACTGCAGTGGGACCACAAAACACAGAGGCTTTTATCAGGGCAGTGAGGTGCCAACCAGCCTCATGATTAGAGAATGGGGAGTCTTCAGCTAGTCCTGAGGAAGCAGAGCTCTGGCAAACACCAAAATCAACCCAACTTCCCAAATTCATTCCCTCATACCCAATGTGGAGTAAGAGAGGCAGCTTGTATAACATCCGTGTAACAGGAGCAGGGGTGGTGGAAGATGCCTTCTTAGACACGTGTGCTACTGTCACAGACCAGACAGCATTTGAATGAGGAAGGCCACATGCCATATGTAGCTCAACATTTAAAAACTGAAGAAGGGTCCTCAACTCATGAACTTGCTGCAAAATGATAAAACGGTCTTCAAATCTTTTGAAAAACTTAATATACCTTGCAGCTCCACCATCAACAGGGACCGTAGAACAGAAAACAGGCTTGAAGGTGGCAGAGGCAAGAAGCAAAGTGAATATATAATCTGAATTCTGCAAAGTACAAATTACTTTAGTTTCAAGCATTAGACATTGTTAATAGTCTCTCATTGTGTGAGCATATGCATGGATTATGACTTGAAAATCAAAAACAATGACGTTAGACATGTAGAGTTCTCTTAAAACTCGATGGGCTAAGTTCCATTTCTAAAAGAAAGAGACAATTAAAAATGAGACAATCTTAGAGAACTCTTTGATGATACTGCATTCTGCTTTCCAAGTAGGTGTTCAGTCAATAACCTCTAAAAGGAAATGAAAACCTAAGTGAAATTATGTCCACTTCTGCATTTTTCAGGACTCTCGGTTATTCTTCATTTAATCTTCATTGATTGGTTTGTTTGAAGTGCACTTTACATGACTGATGAATCAGGTTTATTCTCTTATTAAAAAACCCATATGCTTTCTTTGCCTTTTTCTTAACATGTAACCATCTCTATTCTGCTGTTTTCATTACTAACAAAGCTGTCTGGTTGAGAAAAAAACCCAGCTCTCTGCACTCATGAACTCCTATATGTTTGGTACACCATTGCTGTCCTGACCTGGAACCAAGCTAAACTTCTGTTTTCACTATTCTGAAATAATAATGCAAAAATAATAAAAAGATTCTAGGATTCTCCAAATGAAGAAATTTTTGAAGCCGTGTATCCCATACTTTTCATCTGCATTTCCATGGTTTTTTATAACCACCTCGGAAAAAAATGTCCTCTGTTAAAATCTAGGGTGCTTTTTTATGCTTTTTAATGCTAACGTGCATGCTGACATACTTTATCACATTTAGGAATAATTTCACAGAAATGAATATTGGATTGAGTATCTAAAATTCTCAATGGATTGCTCAATGCCAGGATATAAATGCTTCTCTGAAGGCTTAGAAGCATATACTTCAATTTGTAAAGGATTTTGCTAACATAAAGCATCTAAATGTTTAGAATTCAGTAAGAACTGAGAAGGATTTCAAGGATATAAACATCCATTTTAGGGGATTTCTGTAGATGACAGCAGAAATCTTTTGTAGTTCAAGTCAAATAAAGAATACTTGCGGTAAGGATATGAAAGCATAAATAATCAGGTGACAAACACAGATCTGGGTCAGTTACCGCTCATCAAGCAGTATGACAAAAGATCTGACAAGCTTTACAATACTGACCATCTCAATGACATGATTGAAATTTGAGTTCTATGCTAGATAGGGGATATTTCAAGATATTAAGTGAATTAGTGTTACCTGTAGACTGCAGGTCTGAACTAGTGGCACTGAACTGGAAACATCATGTCTTATTAAAAATGCTTCACATTGTAAAACAAACTGAGCTTTGCTAAGACACATGAAGTATCAGACAATGACATGCATGAAATGAAGGCTGAAATGAGGTGGACTCCATAAGAAATCAGCTAGGTTATGCCTTCCTAAAAACACCTCTTTTCTTGAATACAACATTGTGTAAATACTTAGTTTTCGTCTTTATATATACATAAGGACACAAGCAAGGATTTGCTGAAGGAACTGAGATTCTAAGCTTGAGTTAGGTTAAGGTTGCCCAAAGAGGTTGTGAAATCTCCATTCACAGAGACAGCCAGAAGCTGTCTGGACACAGTTGTGTCCCACACAGCCGGCTTTAGGCGGCCATGCTTGACAAGGGGCTTGGACAAGATGAACTTCAGTGGTCCCTTCCAGTGTCAACCATTCTGTGGTTCTGTATTTCTAGTGAAAAATTTGGCTGATCCTTAGCTTTCCACGGTAGACTTATTGGCAAGAGGATCACAATTGCCATGGCCACAATTCTTAACCTGTTTTTACCACATACATTTATTTTTCCCCAAAACTACCATCGTTACCCAGAAGAAAGGAAATTAATCTATACTATATTATGAACCCACTTGCTTTTATGAACCTTATTCCCAATAATCACTATTCATCTTATAAGGAACAATTGGGTTGGTTTTGACTCTGAATGGGTCCCTTACACAGAAATCTGGAAAGAAAAGGATGCTTTTTGGGTCCCTTTACCCTAAACATGTGCTTAGAACAGCTGTAGCAATGCCATCGGATAAGATAGAAAGCACCTGCTTTCAAAGGGAGAAAGTTTCCACAACCAAAACAGACCTGTTATCCATGGAAGGAGCAGTACTCTGAGATTTCAGTGAATCATTACACTCCAGCTGGTGCTTTCTCCAGATTGCAAATTAACTTATTTAATTATCCTGAAAAGGCCTCAGCTTTCATAAAGTTCCTCATTGTGTCTCTACAATTACGGAGAACAGATTTATCTCATCATCATATTGCAAGAGTCATATTCCTATAAATCTGTACTAAACACAATTTAACTTCATTTTTGCCATCTCACAGATCTGTTCTCAATTCTCTGCTCTCCTCATAAAAAATAAAATACTTTTTAGGTTGTGAGACATTCCTTGCAATGCTGCCTACTTGCATTATTTCCACTGCTAGAAGCACGGGAGTACATTAGTACACTTTAGATGTCAAATGATAGTTCATTTTTGAAGTACTGTCTGTCTGACACAATTACGCCTTAGAGAAGAAAATGTTAAGATGACACACTGGGCTGCCCTTATAGATCTGTATGGAGCGAAGGATATCCTTTTTTTGTTGGAGGGGAAAGGCAGATGTAGGGAGAATGTCATTATGCAGAAACATCACATCCCTAAGCACCAGGCAAAAATAATCAGAACTGTTTTCCATGGCAACATCAAACTAAGTGTTGACTGCTGCCCAATGGAGAACCTTCTCACCTTGGAAAAAGGAAGGCATACAAAGAAAGAAGTCAGAGGTACCCCTCAGAGGCTGACAATTCCTCTGCAACTGTCGTGCTTTTGCATTTCTTGCTTTCTGCCAAATACCAGGGGAGAAAAAGTGATGACAGGACACAACAATCTGTAACAGCAGCTCATTCAAACATACAGACTTGAAGAAATAGCTTTTACTTAAACATACCATGGTAACTAGGTAATTCCAGTCTAAAGTCCTCTACCTTACTACCATGCCACAGGAACTAAAATGGTTGCTAAGTGCTACTCACAGCAGATGTAAACATTTCACACTATTTAATCTACTTTCTGGAGAGGAAAATAATTTCTCCTAATAGATTAATGTGTTATTATTATTCAGCCAGATTTGGACTGCTGCTATGTCCACTAACAAGGAAAACTCCTTTATAAGGCTGCAGATAACATATTCACTAAGGAATCTGCATGTTTTGGTCTGACCTTTCTGAATTCACCTGATTGGTTTCTCTTTGAAAATGAGCTTAAACAAAATGTATCATCAATTATATTCTCTCGCCACTACTTTTAACGTAAGGAGGCAGAGTAAACATCACAAGTTACATTAAGTCACAATGGAGAGTTTTGCCCTTTCAGAAATTTGAAATCAATTTAATCAGAAAAGATTCTGACTGGCCATCACTTTTCCTGACACCATCAAAACAGAACTTATCTGATCCTGTCTTTGCCCACCAAGCAAATGCTGGGGCTTTAAGATGAGCACCCAGAGTTTCCACCTTCCTCTACTGAGCAAGAAATACCCAAGCCATGACTTCCAGGGAAGCAGAAAGGGAAGAGAAGGCTGAATTCTATGGCCAGAACAAGGCTGTTGGTAAACTGGAGTTGGGTATTGTTTATAATCAGTTTTACTTCAGCTGTTGAGGGGCTGGTTCCAGCTCCATATGCTTCTACTTTCACAAGAAGTCTGAGCTTCCAGTAAGAAAAAAGGAGACTGAAGTGTCTTTGTTCATACTAATCTGCAAAGGAAGTTGCTTCCTTTTTCCACATGTACAACTAAATGCCTCAAGAAACACACCAAGTCAAGGAATGAAGCAGGAGATACATTTTTTTTTTTCCTGGCTCTTATTCTCAAAAGAGATACAAGTCGCTTCTTTGACACAGGAACTAGAGTATCCTGCAAGGTCAAACACAGCCTCAGGATACAGTTAAATATCAGACATTCATATTAATCGCATTCTGACTCAGAGTTCAAAGTTTCCCTAAACACACAGACACACTACAGTAGGGTGGACCGGCAGCCACATGCTACTGTGGAGGCTGAGAACAGGAGGGGACTTCAGGGCGTGGCAGATGAAGTTCTACTGTGAATTATCTATAAAAGGAAGACTAAACTAATTCTAAAAAGGGACAGTGTGGAGAGAATCTGATTTTTATTTTAATTAGAGGAGCAAGCAGTTCAGTAAATGTCTACCCACTGCATAAGAAGGGAATAACATGAACCAAGATCGAAGGTGAAACTAAGGAAGGGAGAACACATGCTTGATACAAGTTTTGCTAAACATATACCCTGGATTGATTTGGAACCCTTCAAGAGCATCAGCTGAAACCAACCAAGGCAATAAACATCTATCCTTTAAATTGTCATTCTTAAAATACATGCTTGGCAAAAAAAAGTGTAGAGTACTGCATTTATGCCTTCTTAAGTTGGAGTAACAGCTTCAGGCTTTTCAGAGCTCTTTAAAAGAGCCTGCCAAGAAACAATATGATCATTGATTTTATGAGCTGATAACAGTGAAGGAATTTGTCATAGAGGACAGGTGCTTCAATCCATGAATCTATCAATTCATCAATGTTTTGTAAGACCCTTTATCTTTTCATGTAGCTCCCAAAGCAAAGTGACAACAGAAGGCTCAAATACTTTATATCCTTATTCTTGGAGTAACACAAAGAAGTTTCTATCCTCCTTACTGTGAAATTTTAATCTGAATCAAAGAAAGGCAGGAAACTTTGATTTAATATGAAATTTGACTTTTTTTCTACTCATGGGCATAGCTGTCAGGACAATACTGTCAAGGTGAAAAATAATGAACAGATAATTACAAAAAGATTTGCTTCTCGTCCTCAGATGATGATGATTGATGTACAGCCGAAAGCACCACCAAGGAATAGAGTCCTTGTATTCAGAAAGGCAACTGAACAGTAAGTCAAATAAGAAACTTGCAGACACAGTACAGTCATTGAATATACACCACAGCAATTTTATAAACACATTAAAGTGTAACAACTCACACCACCGAACAGTTTACCTGCAGCAAAGCATGCTCCTCCCCCTAAGTCAGGCACCACTAACTTTTTAAGGGTCTCTGAGGACAAAGGACAATTCAGCTAGGACAAAAATAATTTAGACAACATATCTTTAAAAAAAATGCATTCTTTGTTCTTTCTCCTTCATGAGTTTGCACATCCACACTGTGTGCAACTTTATGTGGAGAGGGAAAACAGGTATCACAGCTTCAAAGAGCTCACAAATTTCTGACATCAGGGAAATAGAACTCCATGAGCAGTCTCTAATCATTCCTGAAGCCTCTGAAAAGACCTACTATTATTATTACAAACAGCAGGTGGGAGAGGAAAGCTCTCACACTCAGAATGCAGAGCAGGGAAGATACAGCTGCAAAGTGAACCTTGGCTGAAGGACTCAAACTCTTCAGTCCTCAAGAGGGACCAGCAGAAACAAATGCAGTATGTTATCCCTACTGCATGAGATTTTCTGTTGGTGGATTTTGTGAAAGCCAGGTATTCTTGTATCTATAGAGTTGTGAAACAAAACACAAGAAAGCCACATAAAAGCTGAGGGTTTGAAACCGTTTTAAGATGGTGCATTATTTTAAGCAGAACACCAACTCCAAACATGAGGCTGGAGAAATGAGTAGAGGAGGAAAAGGATCCATGATATTTGCAAATTATTTGGTACTCAGAACAAGCCTAGCTATCCTCATCCCTAAAGAGCATGTCTCTGGTGTGATATTAGGTGGTAGACTTGGGCTACGTATACCATCAACAAAAAAACTATACAAATGGCTTGATGGACCTACAGTAGCTTTCAAGTGAACAGGATGAAACAGCACTTATACCACTTTTTTTTTTTTCAACTTAGATTCAAGCTCCTGTTGCCTCCATATCTCAGCGGTAACCACCCTCTAGCTTCTAATTTCCATGAGCTTTAAAATATCTCAAAACTGGCACAACACCCAAGAAAGGATTTTTTTTTTTCCCCCTGCAGCAGAAGATGTCAGTGGTGTAGTGGCCCCTATTTCAAGAAGGCTTTGCTCCTACGACCATCTTCCTATAGATGTTAACCGCAGCTGTTCTACTATCAGTACACATCACCAACTTAGTCACCGGAGGAGTGCATAGATCTCACCAACAGGTATCCCATCTGCTATCAGTAACAATCTTTCTTTACTCAAAAAGCAAGAGACCAGGCATTTGTCTCCAATGTCACATGAATGCTCACTAAGCAGTTACATGTGATGACGAACATCCTCTTTCCAAAATAACACATGGCTCAAATCCATTATCAAAAGAGGTCACATGCCATACCAAGATTATAGGAGAAAAAAAACCCAATGAGTCAAAAAAAACCAAAATATCATTAAAAAAACGGCCATCTCAAACTTACACTCCAAGAATTGGCAAGTGTCCTTTCAATGCTAAGGAAAACCTGCATGAAAAAATCTATTCAGTTCAGATTTTCCACACATTTTTGTACTCTTACACTCAAGTGGTTATGAGAAACTGAAGGGGAAGACTATGCCCTACTTTTCTCGGACAGTGTGTGATACAGCTGGGGTTGATGTGAACTCCCACAGATATTTCCTGTGTCAAGAAGTTTTCTGTCTAACAGGTTTATAAACACCGTAGTCATAAAAATAAAGAAACATTTCAAGGAAAAAGCAGCTACACAGTAATCCTTCAAATCAGTAAGGTTTTGAACCCCAGAGAAATCAAGAAATATAGAAGGATTATAGATACCAGATACTCATCTCTACTGTTTATGAGTCTATCAGCTAAAAATAGACTGAAATTAAAGTTTGGCTTCACTAAAAAACAAGACTTGGTCAGATATGCTTCAACAGGCTGCTGAGAATCTAAAAAATTTAAAAAGCTACCCACGAAGAGCAGCTTACTTAAGTGATTTGGGAATCACAGCACTTTTTCTAAGCTGGTCAGACTACTGCTAGCAGAATGCAGAGGGACTGACTTTTCCAGACAACTCCCAACATCCATATTAGTGAATATTGCAATGGGTCAAGTGAACCATAAACTGCAGAGTAAGTGTGCTATTTCCCTGTACAGGCAAAGAAGAAATTTACTGCAGCTGTAGACACCTAAAATACGAA
Source organism: Cephalopterus ornatus (assembly GCA_013396775.1). NCBI lineage: Eukaryota > Metazoa > Chordata > Aves > Passeriformes > Cotingidae > Cephalopterus > Cephalopterus ornatus. The sequence continues at coordinate 28,292 of VZRE01003344.1, read as the reverse complement.
AAGATTTAACACATTTTATGTCTGTGAACAAACTTCACTGTGACTAGGGTAATGAAAATTAGCTACCTTTGCAAGGGGTGTTATCTGCCAGGGATGGTTGCTTTTCTCTTCCCTTCTCACAACAAAAATTTAAAGAATCTTTCAAAAGCAAGACTTAGAACACAGAAGTTGCAGATGAATTGGTTTTATTTGCTATGTTTTGCTAATTGATTAGTGTTTACTATGTTCTGCTTAATCCACAATTACAATATCCTCACCAGACATTAGATGTTAATAAATCTCTCCTGATCATATGCATCATATGCAATCAGTTTTTCACAACATAAGACACCTGTCGCAAACTGCATCTTGAAAGTTACTTTCACTCTTAGACTTCATGTTTGAAACAGGTTGCAGAGAACTGACACACAAACAATAACTAAGTATGAACAGTCATTAAATCACTTCTCTAGAGAGAAAAGCCTATTATAAAAATTAAATAAATAAATCATTAGAGCTTCTAGCTAAAGTCTAATAATGCATCCCCCCCATCAGTCAAAGTCAGAAACGAGAAATCTCACAAGGCAATAAAGAAGCCACTGTTTCAGTACAAAAGCAGTGTGGTAAAGCCTCATCAAGTTTTTTATGAGGGAAACTTCTAAAAATCTCAAGTCATAAATCAACTATACATCTTGATTTTAGAGATCCCATCCATACCAAACTCTCTCTCTCTTTCAGCCCAGAGCATTTTGACCTCCATCTCCCAGGGAAACATCTTCCCAGAATGTGGAGACATCCTCCACTGCCTGATTTCCAAGCTCACTCTGTGCCATTGATCTCTCGGAGTAAGCATGACTCACTCCACATGCACAAGTCAGAGAAACAGTGATGTCTGAACCCATCTGTTTTATTTTCTCTTTTTTTTCATCTTCTTTAACTAACAGCCTCCTTCCTGAGTCCTACAATATCAGACTCACAATATTTTATCATATGCCATTAAAAAAACCCCATTCACAGTATCCACAGTCTCTATACACTAACAGAATCAGCAGACATACAGTCTTTTGCCTGCCCAACCTTCCTGTTATACATATTAGGGATTAGCGCTTCCAACACATTAGGCTTAAATTCAGATTTTAAACATCTGTAAAGTCATTAAAAAATATGCAATACGTCTTAAGACATGTTCCAAATATAAATAGGGTACATCAATATTCTTACAAACTCGTATCTCCAAGGTTATAGAGTAACATTTTGTATTGACAATTTTTGCTGCAATTATTCTGTATAATACATATTGATTCTGAAGGTTAAATATGTAAATTCTGCTTAAGGACCAAATTCTCAAGTACAGTTCCATTACAAATTAATTAAGTGTTCCACTACTTCAGAGCTTTGGGAAAAACAGAAAGCTGTACACTGAAGACTCTCATATCTAGGTAGAAGAAATGCTACAGGCAACATGAAAGCTGTTTGGTTCCCTGCTACCGAAACATAGTCAGAAAATATTTTTGAGAAACTTACTATTTTCCAAGGAGAATCTTGGACAGATTCGGTTCAAAAGAAGTTCTTGTCGTAATCGAAGAACTTCAGCTTCCAGCACTTCAACTTTCCACTTCCATCCAAAATCTTGTTCTGATACAGTTTTGGCAAGGTGCTCAGTGTATTCTTTGGAACTCTTCCCTGGTGGTTTTGAGTGGATAATTGCAAAAGCCAGTGCTAGTTTTGATATTTTCAAATACCAAATTTGATTTTCTCTTCCACCTGTGATTTCTACTGTATTAGAAAAATAGAAAACAAAAACGTTACTTCACTATGACTCCATTAAGGAAATTATGCACAGTATTTTCTTGACTTTAAAAACTATTCAACAGTGAGGCCAATTCTTTTATTTCTAGTCAAGTCAAGTCAAGTCAAGTCATGGCTAGGCTTCGCGAACGAAGATTTGTGAAGGACTCTACCCACGCTTGCTACAAGCGCGCTGATGGCTAAAAAGGCCAATGCGAGATCGAGGAAAAGAGTAGAAGTACAAGCATCTGTGCACAATATGAGAATAAAACATACATGAGCTGCACTCCAGCTATAAAAATAAACTTCAGGCAGTGTTTGAGAATTGTGGAAATAGCAAGCACTTCAAATAGGCTTATTCTAGCAAAATTTTAAATTCAAATGTTATCATGACTAAAACAAAGATGAAGACACTAAAAATACTAACCTCAAGAAAAACCTTTGACACCTCCTCCCCCTCACAAAAAAAAATCCTAAGCCCGTGACTAAAGAAATCATAGGGGGATTATTTATACTTAAACACAACACATATAATTTTTTAGCATAAGTTCACAGTGCTCAAAAGATAAAACTTGATAAAAAAGATAAAAATTGAGGTTGTCTCTGGTTTTGGACACCTGCTACTGCTGCTCTTGGAAGTTCTAAGTCTACATTAAGCCTCAAGCCTGCAGAAAGGCCTATGTAGACAGCTGCAAGGTGATGCAAGTGGCTAGTAAGATAAGTGAAGACAGTTTCATCAGGTCTGGTACAAACAACGAGGATGGGGCAAAAGGCACTTTGGGAGTCAGGAAAAGAAAATATTTAACTAGATGATTATGCTATGGGCAACAGCACAGGACTTAGGAACAGAAAAGGAAAAAAGTAAATTTAAAGTAACTAAGAATAACCAGCCTATCTAATTAGCAGTTACTTGTTTTTTCCTAATTCCCCATCATTTTAATTCATTGTTTAATGTATTTTTTCTTGAAAAAATATTACTCTCATAATAATAATAATAATAGTAATCATCATCATCATCACTTTCTATGCTTTTGTCCTGGCCTTGACATCTAAAAATTTTTCAAAATACTATTTTTTTCTTGTTATCCAACAAAACTGCATGCTTAGCAGTATAATGTCGTGTTGAGTAGCTCTGAAATAGTCTCAGCACAGGTTTGAATAAGGTATTTTAGGTCCTCCTTTCACCAGATCATCTGCTATCAATAAGCTGATTTCTCCCTTTGGTTCTCCTCAGCTTTGGATAGTAAGCCATAAATCATCATATATTCATTTATCCATCAGAGGCACTTACAGAAAGCGCTGCCTTTTAAATATTTCTTTCACCTTCCAAATACTTCTGAAATGCTCAATTCCTGCACATCCCTTGCACACCATCCATTCAGACACACCCATCAGTTAACACTTTGAACTGTACAGAGCACAAAGGACAAGATTGCAAAAACTCCTTGGGATCTATTTATCTACAGCTATGTTTTAAGCCACTGTTCTCCACTTGAAACACTTCGTTCCTGACCTGAGACAGAGTAAAAATGCCTAATCTAAGCCACCAGTGCATTCTTAAATCTAATTTAAGAGTAAGCCCTTAGAAACTGAATTATACTATATATGCCTGCTACTTAAAGTAGTTATACATTAAATGGTACTTTTTGCCAAATTTCTTACAAAAAATTTCTTTCGCAAAACTTTTCAATTTATATCTAAGAGTTCCAGGGAAAAGCAGAATTCTCTCATCCTCAAAGGAGTAGCACCCCTGTTGGACAACTAGCTGGTGTAAGACTCTTGTTTGCCTTATACATCAAAGGAAACGTTTACAGATACAGAACCATGCAATTAATTGAACTGCCTTCAAAGCTGTGAATAAAATGATATACATGGAACCGCACTGAAAGAAGAGTAAATAGTAACAGTAAGGTATTCAAAATATTCGGCTTTGAACCTGAAAGGTGCTTCACAAACTATCTCATCTTCTTAATAGAAGCTGCACCCAGATACTGCTCAAACAGTCTCTGCCAAGTCCCATTCTGATAAAGTTCCTGTGCAGAGCAGAGCCATAAATTAGGGCAGGCAGAAAGATGTCTTACAAAAGGCTTTCACTAGTGGTTTAACATTTTGGTATCTCCAGAGACTACTTTGCAAAAGCTTTCTGATTCATTCTTCCTTTTAAGGACAAATAAAGATTTACTTTCTGCTTCAAAACTCGCTTTGTCAGTATTGACATTCTCCTTTAAATTACATTCAGGGAAGTTGCAGAAGGACTAACATCCTAGTATGGGACAAGGAATGGTATTTAATTTCAGCATGTCATGAGTGCCCAGGTGCCTTTTATCATCAAAGTCACCCCCAATACCTTCTTATCTATGGTACTCTGGGTACTCTGTTTATTTCTACTTACATATTATTACCAAAAAAAAAAAAAAAATCTATGCAGAAGNAAAAAAAAAAAAAAAAAAGGAAAACAAACCCACAAAATTAGCCGTCTGGCCACTGATATATTACCACTATGCTACAAGTGAAAAGTATGAAATACTACTTCGGCAGCATTTTTTCACCACTTATTACCAAAATAGAGAGAGGCATTTTTTGACTTTGTTTTAAAAAGGTATTACAGTGTTTTAAGCATAAAAAAAACCTTAGCACACAAGGTAATAACACAATACAGACAAACAATAGGATATTTCACCCACAACATTCTAAAATACCATTTTCTAAAGGAGATGTATCCCTAATAAATCACATATACCAACCATGGTGTCATACCACCTAAGTTTGCTTTAAATCACAATCCTTAAAATTTCAAATAGCACTCCACTTAAATTAGTTAATGACTAGTTAATAAATAATAGTTAATAAAATTTAGTTAATAATTAGTTTGGATTTTGAGGGAGGTCTTTTCCTCTAACATCTTATACAGACACCTACAGTAGGAGTGCGTCACACTGAATGATTTTAAGGAGATATTTTTACTCTGGAGAAAAAGAATCACTGTTGTTCTAGAATAATTACTTGTAAAGATGCTGTTGAAAAAAAAAAAAAAAGGGCAGGATAGATCACAAAGCTGTTTCTCCTTAGAAACAAGACACAAGCAAAGCAGTTTTTGGAGAAGTCATTCTTTTGGAATTTTAAAATCTCTTGTCCAAAACCAGATAATTAATGAAAAATAGCAACATTCCTGCATGTATTTCCAGGAAGAGTAGATTTCTCAAAGATTTTATGGAGAACATACAGCTCTCTCACCTTCTTTCTGTTACTGTCACTATCACCATCTCTCTTTGCTGCTTTTATGATTATGAAAAGAGAAGCTTGTTTAACGAAAAGCAGGAGTTCTATGGCTTGATTCAGGCTTTTCCCTGTTCCCTAAAAGGACAACTGCTCTCTCAGAAACCACTGTAAAAGTCCTCTAGAAAATAACACACCGCATGATGCTGTTAGAAGTACAGGGATGCTGGCCAACCATGCATTAGCAAAAATTGCACAACAATCTGTTGCTCCCAGGAAGTGCTGCACCACCAAATGTAAATACATTCCACTAAAAGCATATTGGCAGCTACAGAGTTTTATCAATAATATTTTTTGCTCCTATCAACACAGAAATTACACCAACGCTTAAGTAGAAAAAAAGTTTTAGACCAAACCAAAAACTTTCCTTGATTGGGAATAGTAGCAAGCCAAGAGCAGAAAGATGTTACTAGTCTAGTCCTAACTGCTGATGCCAAAATATGTACTACAGGAACGGAAAGGATCAAGAATTATCCTCCAAAATGTATCTGATACTGAGTGTTACTCAGTGGGAATAACCACTTACACACAAAGCTCTATTTGTGTTCTTACTGAGTGTTAAGGAGAGAAGCATTAACCCCTTGCAAACTCTGCCAGAAGCAGGGCACAGCACAGATACCATCTGGTGACAGATACCATCTGGTTCCCTATGCAACACCCCCAATCTACAACCCGATACTGGAAGTGCCCTCAGAGGACCCGATGGGTTGACATCACTGTCAAACAGCACTGGGTATCCAGATTTCCAACACAAGAAAGAGAGACCTCCCTGTCTCTAGCTTTCTAACCCTCCTGCAGGATCCACAGCCCTGCTGAGATCCTAGCCATGGAAAGCTGCTGAGCAATTATTCACCCGCAGAAATAATTAGAAAATAAGCCATGAACTGTCCTGTACAGCTCTGTGTTACATAACCAAGGCGAAATAAGATGTGGTGTAAGATTTTTGAGGACCTTTGATATAAACAGGCAACAAGATACCTGTCTGGTAAGCCTCACCTTGTTTTTGACACGGTCTGAAACATGTGAAGAGGAAGTTAATTCCCACTAATTAGAAAAAAAAAAAGCCCACTCCACTAGTTTCAGGTGGTCACATTTTTGGTACATTTTCTTCTCAGTCTGAACTTCATATATTTAACTTCATTCCAAAGGAGAAAGGTTTCACATGATTGTTAAAAATCATAAAGAATTCAAGTCAGTCATTCATCATCATCCATTAGAGTAATTTTAAAAACCTATAAAATCTCCTATTTCCAAAAATAGGACCTGAACCCCCACAAAGAGACTGCACCTTGCTAGTTAGTGGTCCCACTTTCATACGAATAACTTCGTGTCAAAGTCTGGAAGCTGAGGTCAAACACGTGACATCTTCAAAAAACAAGGACAATTCCCTGAGGCCGCTACAGGCACAAAGGCATCCACTCCTCCCCTAGCACTCTCCACTCTCTCAGCTGTCAGAAGATAATTTTCTGCCTCTTACTTCAGTGTTTCTATTTTTTTTCTCCACTGCTAACTACACACAACTGAACAACCCAGCCCTTGAGTGCACATTTTTTATTGGTATTTTTGTTTACCCCTTGCCAGAATGCACCAGAGTCAACAACAGGCTGACAGGGACAACAACAATTTTCTCTCTTTAACTGAAGTGCAGGGATGATCCCTTCATAATTTTATATTGCATTAACACATGTGAACTAGAGCAATTGGCCTCCCAAAATGGATTAACCTAGAAAATGGTGCAGTTGAGTTTGCAGTCAGATCAAAATGGACTGCTTCCTGAAGAAAAACCCCAGTGATCTTGGGATGAGCCTCCCCCAGCTCCTGGGCCCATGTCCACTGGAGTTCCTCAGCCAGTTCTGGGTTTCTCTACCATGAGGAACCACAATATGTGCTGCACCAAGATATCAAAGGATGAGCTACTCAGTCTGCACAGGTGAATCCTCAGCTCTAGAGCTTTTAAGAAGTCTTTCACAGGTCTTTATGGGTAAGGGAGGTGAATTTTAGATAATTTACCTTTCTGGGTGGTACACACAGTTTTCTGACTGATGTTGGAAACAGGCAAGTCACAGAGAAATGGGGGGGGAGATGGCTAAGTTATGCTGTGATTTAAAATTATAAAGTACTTCAACATAAAACCGAAACCTAAACTTGTTTGAAATAATTAAACATTGGAGTAATACTCATTAATGTCAAAGAATTGCAGACCTTAGGCATGATTTCCTAAGTTTGCCCATGAAATTCACAGCTAATAATGGAAGAAACTGCTGCAAACGTCATCAACAAAACCTTATTGCTTACAACAAGACACTTACTTGTTACACAGATCACTATAATCTGAATTTAAAAAATTGATAGTATAAGACATGAAAAGGACTGTAAGTCATTTAACTTCTAGGCCATTCAAGGGCTCAGTTTTCTTCACATTTGAAATTTTTATTTGAAAATAAGAGGATTTGTCAGGACAGAAACAAATTGCCATTCATCACTACTACAGAGCTAAAAATCTTCACACAGTCCTAGATATATATATATATAAAAAAAAAGCTTTTCCTTCTAAATTTAAGTGTATGGTCTGTCCTTAAAGGTACAAATGTAAAAGGAAAAACTGATTTGTTGCCATGATTTTTACTCTAACTAGTCTGTCAATTACACAGTGCAAATAAAGGTGAAAAAATTACCCACATCTCTGTAACCTCATTCTGCTTTAAACGAGAGAAAAATAATAATAGTATCACTATGATGGAGTACAGAACCCTGCAAGTGCTCTAGTGGAACTGGGCTGAGCTGCAGACACATAAGGCCATAACATTAAGCAACAATAAAATAAACTTGATTTAATTGGTATGTCTAGCATAATACTGTCATCCATGTATATAATAAACAATGATAATGAGAGAGCTGCATAATCAAGACGAACCAAAGTATGCCTTGTGTTCCAATTATGCAGCTTTTATTGTAAAAATGCATATTAAACCACAGCTGTCATTTTTAAACAACTTATAATACACAAAGTTATGTAATGTGGACATACTCACTGAGCAAAGAACTTGCTTTTCCTACAGCAAGCCTAAACAATAACTCCAACATATTTTTAATGGCTCAAAATGCTGAAAGAATATTGAAAATAATAAATACTTAAAATAATTTATGTCAAAAGCATGAGAAAACTTAATTAAAATATAGCATGATTTTTTCTTCAAACTATTTAACTTCTAAATAATTTTAGTTTCTAAAAGTTTTACAAATTCTCCAAAACCAGATAACATGAATGAGTTGAAAAAATATTTTAGAGCTTATTAACATTTCCCAATTATAACCATTTCAGAGAATTTAAGAACATAAGCATAATCCCTCAGGATTTCAGTAACGTTTTAGAGATAGAATTCATCTCCTCTTAACTCTTAATAGAAATCTACAATTTAGAAGGCTTCAGCTGCCTAGACTTCCTTTATTATCAATGGGCAGAAACAAAGATTTCGAATGTTAAAAATAAGCCAAGTGATTTGTACATCTACTGTGTAGTGAAGTTACGTTGTGACCCAGAACCTTTTGTTTCCCTTCAAAGACTACACAGAGTGTTAAGACGACTGGATCAGATGCACACATGTACCATGGACAGCTAACTTCAGTGAGATGAGTTGGTGCACCACAGGCAGCTAAAGCTGAGACCTTCAAAAAACTATTTAAGTGCCTAACTAACAGGAAAGATTCTGCAAGGCTGAAACCAGCACCTTTTAAAAGTTTGTAATTCTAGATCTTTTGAATATCTCTGAAAAAAAAAAAACTTTCTAGAAGAAACCCAAAAATCATGGAAAAAAGTTTGAAAGAGTAACCTTGTGAACATATAAACATTTTCAATGCAGAAACAAAATAGCAGACAGGTGCAAAGTAAAACACGAGGAATGTCAAATAAGCCCAGAATTATATGAGCATAAACCAGTCAGTTCAGCCCCTCAAAGTTTCTGTGCATCATTCTTCAATGAGATCATCTGAAAAAACTAATATAAGCCTTGAGTTTTCTGGAAATTTAAAACTGTGAATATGTTCTCCCTAGAAGCTGAGAGTTCTTCCCTTTGCACTCTTCTTTCTCTTCCAACAGGCTTTTTTTTATGTGTCACTTACAACAACATCTAATTAATCTGGCACACACTACCATTACCACGTTTCTCTTTACTATTTTGACAATGTATTTCCAGAAAAGGGAATTTATTAGTTTTTTAATGTAAAATTTCAAAGCAGAGTTCAAAAAAAAAGACAATTATCAAAAGTTATACAGAGGCTAGTGACTAAAATGTCATCGTAATTTTCTTTTCAGTTTCACACTTCAGCCTTTACCTGAACAGGTTGGTTTCCCTAAGTTTTTTAAAGACCAGTATCTTTCAGTGAATAAGTTTCATTCAAGTATGCTTCCAGAAAGCAACCATTGTACTTAGAAAACCTTATTCTTGGGTTTCTGGCAGAAATTTAATATTGGCAGAATGAAAGATGAGATTGTTCAAAAAAAAGGAAATGTTTGTAATAGAAGATAAGGAAAAGATTCTAGAAATCTAGCACTCTAAAAAGCATATAGTATGCAATAAAGAATGAAGCCTTATATATACTACAGATGCTAACATAACTATAACCACATTGAAGCATGTAGTGACTAAATAAGAATTTAAGAAGCACTAGAGATTGTAAAAGACAGTCAACCACTGAAGGCACTTGCAAAGCATTTGTAGCCAAGTCCATAGACAAGTACTTTTTACACTTTAATTCAGCTCAATTAATAGTCTATTCAAATTGAAAAAATGTCTGAGTCATAAAGATGATCAGAGGGCTGGAGCACCTCTCCTATGAAGGCTGAGTGTTGGAGTTGTTCAGCTTGGAGAAGAGAAGGCTCCAGGCAGGCCTTATAGCAGCCTTCCAGTACCTAAAGGAAAATTGGAGAGGGACCTTTTACAAGAGCATGTAGTGATAGGAAAAATGGGAATGGCTTTAAACTGAAAGAGGGTAGATTTATATTAGATATTAGGAAGAAATTCCTTACTGTGGGGGTGGTGAGATACTGAAAAGGGTTGCTCAGAGAAGTTGTGGATGCCTGTCCTAGTTTCAGTTGGGACATTTTTTCTTAATAGCTGGTATAGTGGTGCAGGTTTTGTATTTATTATGAGAATAATGTTGATAACACCCTGATGTTTTGGCTGTTGCTATGGAGTGTTTACCCTAAGTCAAGGACTTCTTGGTGAGTGCCTCATGCTCTGCTAGTGAGGAGCTGCACTGGAAGTGTTCAAGGCCAGGCTGGATGGGGTTTTGAGCAACCCAGTCTAGTGTAAGGTGTCCCTGCTCATGGTAGGGAGGTTGGAACTAGATGATCTCTGAGGTCCTTCCAACCCAGGGTATTCAATGGTAAGACAAAATTAATCATTGCTTTCTTTCATCAGCCACTGAGAAAAAAATGCAAGAGATTATACACTACGATTTCTAAGTTCCTAAGGACAGGGTGATCAGACACAATCATTTCAATTCACTGACACTAGAAATATTCAGTTTCAGGTAAAAATACTGGTAACTTTGATAACTCTTTCATATTCGGTCATACCTGCATATTTATGCAACCTTTTTTTAACAAGCAGAGCGCTAATACCACTAATTGAATCCCTGAATCTATCCAGCACACAACAATAAAGTGTTCTTACTTACGATTTGGGTGAAATGAACATGAAAAAAAACATTCAGAGTTGTAACATACCGGAAAACTTAGAATCTGAATAAATATTGAGAGAAGACACTCATAGCTGATATTCGTCATTATTAATAACCAAAGCAGTGCAACTTTCATAGGAAGGCTTCTGTTTCCTTCCAAATAAACCAAATAAACTCAGCCTTTCCTCAGGAAACCGCTCCTCCAACACCTGAGGCTTGCCACGAGAGGCCTTCCGCATGGAGAACCAGGCAACTGTCCCAGGGGAACCAGGAGTACCAGGGGTGACCCAGGGGAACCAGGAGTGCCGGGGGTGTCCTAGCGGAACCAGGAGTACCAGGGGGTGTCCCAGGCAGCCCCCAGACCCGCACCCCTGGGCGCAGGGTTTACACACGGGGGATGTCCCCAAAGGCCAGAGGCACCCACTGACACCGCGGGGTGAGCGAATCTCCTCAGGCTGCTGCCTCCGCCCCGGAGCCTTCTCTCATCCTCCCTCACCTCCTCCCCGGGCAGCCCCGAGAGCCACGGGCCCGACCCACCTGCCGCGGCCTCCGCGCCGCGGGGGCAGAGCCCTGGCTCCATGGCGGGGGCAGCGCCGGCCGGCCCGGGCAGTGGGAGGCGAGCTCACCGCCCCTGCTGGGATCTGGGATCGGGCACAGAGCCAGCCCCGAGGCGCTGTGGTGCGAGCTCCTCGGTGCGGGCCCTCCGCGCCCCACTCGTGTTGATCTCGGCCACACACGGGTGTTTCCTGCGGGGGCTCACGCCCTGGGTCTCGCCTCCTGCTCCAAGGCCGCCTCAGTCGGGAAGGTACATGGAGGAGGAAGCCAGAGAGCCCCGCAGGAGACACGTGAAGGCCCTTTGTGCCGCCAGAGAAGGAGGGGCTTTGGGCAGTGTGGCCCTGCGGAGGCTGCGGGCCCACCCCGGGACCCGCCGGGCGCTGGGGCTTCTCCTGCTGAGGGGCGAGGTGTCAGAGCTCACCGTCACCTGGGTCACCTGAGAGCGCCCCCACGCTTTTTACTGCTGTAAATTGCATGAAGGTCTCTCAGAGTGTTTTGCTGGTCAATACAGGTCTCTAAACTTTTGTTATGTTTGGATATCTGAAGAGGAAATGAGATCAAAAAGATTCAGAACAATATTTCTCTAACAGTGCACTGGAAATGGAAGCTGCCTGTTAGCTGAAACACTGTGATCAAAGCTCATCAGTTAAGAAATTAGCTTTGTATGCAAAATTATATTCTCCACATAAACTGTGCTGTGTTAAGGCTCCTTGGCCAGAAATGGAGTCTGTAGAGTCATAGAACCAGAGAATCATTTCAGCTGGAAAAGACCTTTAGGATCACTGAGTTCAACCATTAACCCAGCACTGCCAAGTCCACCACTAAACCATGTGCCTAAGTGACACATCCACAGTCTTTTAAATACTTCCAGGAATGGTGACTCCACCACTTCCCTGGGCAGCCTGTTTTAATGCTTGACAGCCCTAAGAAATTTTTACTAGTGCTGAGGAGGCTAATGTTGAGGAGGCTGAGTAAATTAACTAATGTTAATTTACTAATGTTAATGTTAGTTAATTTACTAATGTTGAGGAGGCTGAGGAGGGAGGACAGGAGGAAAGATAAAAAAGTAATGAAGTAAGATGCATTAGGTAGAGTTAGTCTCATCACAGTATGTCAAGATCTTAAGTAGAGGGAGATCGATTTTCCAAACACAGAAGTATTCAGATGTGAAAAATAATACATATTTATAAAATTTTTATCCCCATTTCTTGCTCTTGGATAATCTCAACAGCTTTATTTTTATCACTCTCTTATGTTAAAAGACAATATACATAGTGGTAAACTTCTAAGCTAATGTACTTAATTTTTTTTTTTTAAATTTACCTTCCCAACTACTGAAAATTGTTAACACATTGGAACTTTCGTTTTAGACTTCAAATGATAAATTAGACTGAATAATTTAGAAACTCTCTTCATTCTGACAGCACTACTTATTTCTCAGTGAAACCCAGAGGGAAAAAATAACAAAACATTCTCTAGTCTTCTATTACAGTGATATAGCAGCAGCTACACTTTATCATTTTCTGTGCATCTTTTGTGCATGTAAGTGATGCAGATGCTTTGAAAAGTGGACGGGCATTTTGTAAATCGGAATGTCCATGTTTTCATATAATCTTTTCCACTGAGACTGAAATAAAAGATTCAGAGACATCAGTGATTTTACCTGCAAACCTATGGTCTGTATACAGGTAGCTGAATCTAAAAAGTGGAATTAGATAGAGACAATATTATTACTGGTCTAAAAAAGAAAGTGGCTCTTCTTTTTTTGAGAGTACCAGTCCTGCTTGCAATTGAAAGCTTACTGAGAGACACCTAAAAATCCTGAGGCCTTCTACCATTAGCTGCCTGGAAGGATATTTTTCACTTGATTATTTTGTACTTAAACTGCATAAATAAAAAAGAGCCATGTAAATTTAGCTTTAGATGGACAAGTCTTTTTATTTTTTAATTTTTTAATTTATTTTTTTTGAGCTAGTAGTAGTTTAAAAGAATATGTCTTAAACTTACAAAATTATTGTGTACAACTTTCAGAATACCAACCTTATTACAGGTTTTGTTTTTAAAATAAGTTGAACATCCCAATATTTTCAAGGTGAAAAAAAGTGGTGTCTTCCCCTGCCAATAACAGAGCAACTTTAAGGACTTTTCATCTGAAAGCAGCAAAATCTTAACACAATCAACTGCAGAATCACTGAGATGTGTGCTCCTGTTTTATTGAAGAACACTTTTCAAAAATTTCAAAATGAGGGATGGTGACTCAACCACCTCATTCCAATGCTTGAGCACCCTTTCAGGGAAGAAATTCTTCATGATGTCCAACCAACATAATCTAACATTACTTTTTAATAAATGAGCAATATGTTTGTGCACATGTATTTGTGCACACGTGCAAATTCATGTTATATCCAATAAATAAAAAATAAGGTACTATTCCTGTTTTTATATCCAAACATGGGGTGATTAACACTGTATGTAATCTCAATTGAAACAACAGTGAAATTAAGCTTCAACTTGAAATAAGCTGTTTGCAGTTCATGAAGGAAGCTGATTCTACTAGTTGCACATAAATTCTTTTGATCTCTGTTTCTGAGCATGTCTTTTGATCTCAAGCAGAGTCAAAAGATATCTTTGTGGCAAAAGGTCGTACAAAATAATTAGCTGGTTTTATTAATAATTGAACATAAAAGCAGTGTAGGTGTTTAATCACACCAGAGGTCATGAATTCTCAGTATTTAACCAATCCACGTGCTGAATAATTTCAGACAACTGAGTGGTCAACTGAGAACAAACTCCAAAAACACAGGCTTCAATCAGTTGTTAAAAGTAAATGGATTCCATTACTGTCATAGACATGCACTCCCTGCTTTTACTGGATGCCTACAGTATCACCACCAGTTTGAGCATGAAAGAATATTTTTTCACTTGGAGAACTACAGTCTGTCAGAATCTATAATGCATCTTTATATTTTATTCCATGTGTACTTACCTGAGAGCTGGAAGTGTCTGAAAACATGTACAAAATATGCTGTCTCAACTATTGTAGTTGCCATTTTATTTAGCTGATGTGGGGCAAGAAATTACAGTGTCTTGAGAAGACCACATGAAAATCATGAGCAGGAGCATCAATGTCTTCTCATTTGAACTTTTTTCCATGTGTTACAGGGCTATATTTAAATAAAAATAAAAATTTTTGGCACCATGATTCTTCATTACTCAGCATCATGCTCTTTTCAAAACAGATTATAATGTGCTCATGATGGCTCTATTTTGTATGTAATTCTGACGACACCAGTACAGCTCAAGCAGTCCCTTTGAGCATAATCTGCAATTCTAAACAAGTCATCTGATTTAGAATGTTGAGGGAGTTATGCAATGAATTCTTTGTTTCTGTTCAGAAACAAAGTATTAACATCAGGAAAAAAAAATCACACTTCAGTGTCTGATGCAATGAAAACCTCGATCTACAAAAGCAATATAAAAAGTTAGACGTAATATGAGGAGAACAGGGAAATAATAAAATCTTGCTACCATTAAGAGGCAACATACATCAGCTATGAATAGATACTTCACAGTACTTTATTTAAATGTCATCACTTACATAAAATTAATAACAACAGTTTCCATTCCTTTCTTTACAGTATACAATAAAGAAAGATAAAACCTTTCCCTCGAAGAATTTCACCATCTGGAAATCAATACAAAAAGATTTCCACACCATCAGGTAAGAAAAAGGGTAAAAGCATGTTAGCAAGTAGTCAGAATGATGTTTAAAATTAATGTGACAATATAGCAGATAATTTTCTGCATTTACATTTCATCATTTATCTAAGAGTAACAAAACAGTGTTGTGAGACATTTCCCTGTATAGATCAACAGATGTCTGAGAAGAAAGAAAAATTAGAGCAAGGACATATAGAAAGAGTTTTCATTTAATTTAGGACTTTTTATTGTAGTTCCACAAGGCTTTCTTCATGAAGTTTATAAAAAAGCAGAGAGATAAACAGGCAACTGCTATGAAATAGCTACCTTAGGATATAGAAAATTCAGGTTACACTTCTATACACAGAACTTTAATCAAAGAACATCTGAGCAGCTCTCCCTAACTGCCTCATCATATAGGAAATTGAGTGCACTAAAATATCCACATTATTCTGATTTAATCCTGAGACATTTTGATCGGCATTCCTCTGTGCAAGCATTGGGTGTCAGCTGAATCATGGGTTACAGTGTCCATCTATTTCTATTGACTCAGCTGGGTCAGGCGTAAGTTTTGATGAAATGAGTTTCATTTCTTGGAACATACTCACTCACCTTCATACACTAAAGATGCCAGATGCCCACTTAAGGCACAGTGGTTGTGCTATTGCTTCTTGCTCCTTACCTGTCTAACCAGTTCAGAGCCAGAAGGACACAGAGTAAATTCTTTTCCGAGGGGAAGTTTTCACCTTTTTTCCCTCAGGAACACTGCACCCAGCAATCACAGTGGTGCTCTGGAAGAGGTTTGTCTTGATTACTTTTGCCAAAAATTATCTGCTTTGGATGGAATTAAATAGACTTTAGGCTACAGGGAGCTTTAATATGGTGAAAGAGCAATTACCTGGCAGGAAGATGAGGGCTCTGGTTTTGATTCCCTGCTCCAGGCACCAGGTATTTTTCTCAGACAGAAATTTGCCCTATTTTCAGATAAGAAACCAAATTACCTTTACGTGAGAGGTTATATATGATATCACACAATGTGTAGATACAGTACTTCGAGACATGGTTTAGTGTTGAAGTTGGCACTGTTGGGTTAGTTGTTGGACTCGAGGATCTTTTCCAACCTTAATGATTCTATGATTCTATGCTGTCTCAGCCAAAGAGTCATTCCTTTGGTGGAAAGGCTGTAATAGCAGTGTTCGTCATGATGATAGTCCTACTTGAAGTGGGACGTAGGACTGACTAGACATCCTCCAGAAGTTCCTTCAAACCAAACCAAACCAAACCAAACCAAACCAAACCAAACCAAACCATGCCAAACTCAGAATGTTCTGCTCTGACCTTCTCCCCAACCACATGAAGATAGACCTGGTGAATTGGGCTGAAAGGTGAGAGAGCTGGGCTTGAACACTGACTCGGAAGCAAGGGGAGTATGTGTGCTACATTGTGGGTGAGCCCTCTGACAACTGGGTTATTGGACAGAAGCTGGTTAGAATAGCCACTATCTGTATTTTGTAAAATTTTTACTATTCCAGACCTAAAGTCAGGAGAGGTTTTGTGGGTTGTGACCTATATGTGGACATGCATGCTCTTATCTATACTGTGGGAAATTGCCTATGGTCTGGCAGTCTTACCCACGGGTAAGAATTTTGACCCATTCAAGAATCTCCTGGCTTGGCACCTGCCTTAGACACTTTCATCCTTCCCAGGGTCCTTGGCAGTAGTGCCGAGAAGTCTCCTACTAAAAAATATCCAGTCTTCGCATTGCATAGCAACATGGATGTTGTTTTAGGGGCCTGTGCTATACTGTGGCACTATCCAGGTCATGCACTGGCATGTCAGGCTGTCTGCACATAGTGCTTAACTATGTGCTTAAGAAGTCTGTTCTTATAGACTGTGCAGTCCAGTTTGATCTTCAAAGTTATGCTAACTTCTCCCCTCAAAACAGCCGTACTGTACTGCTCTTGTGGGTGAGGAGAGGGAGGGCCATCTGCTCAGCTGTGTAAATTGTCACTATTTCATTCACTTGAAAGGAGTTTTGTCAGTTTGCTCTGATATGTCCCACTGAGTTTAACAAGCTTAAACCATTCATTCATTCATTTTTCCTGGTTTGAAATGTAGGCCTCAGGTTACATTATTAAAAGTGTAGATTCTTGGAGCCCAGAATTTCTTGTATCTAGCAACTGTGTGAAGAAGACTGGAGAATGAAAAAACACTCCTCAAAAAAACCTTAAGTATTTTAAACTAGTAAATCGAATTTCTAATGCAATATGCAGTGTAAATAGAATAGGTCATATATAGAGGTATACATATATAAATATATGTGTGTGTGTATATATATATATATATACATGTATTTAGACAGATGGATAGGATAGATAGACACATAGATAGATGCAAAGTGACAAAGTGACCAGGTTGTGGTAAAGAGGCAGAGAAAGAAATTCTTTGTTACCTGATTAATATATTTTAACTATAACAACTGGCTTCCAAAGATAAAACTTTGTTTCCTCTACATACAACTTTCCTTCCCTGAGAAAAATCCCATCACATATCCTAGATCTGTGGTTACTCAGCTTTACAGCTGAAGGGTTAAAGATAATTTTAACAGATCAAAGAAGCTCCAATCAATACTATGCTTCCTGTGACTCCTGAAGTCCATCAGGAAAGGGCAGTGGACCTGACATAAATCCTTTCTTCCAGCAATTGGGCTGCTGCTGCCAGAAGAAGAGCATCTGCTTACAGCAGGAGAGGGTCACATTACCAGGGTTCCCATGCCTGAAATAAAATAGTGGTGATGTACGAATGTGAGCACCAGTAGATACAAATGAAGATGCCATTTAAAAGTTGCATGGTGTGACTCAAGTCATACAATTTAAAATTCAAATTAATCCGTACAAGTTACGTCCTGATGCAGCTGTCCAGAAATCCAAAAGTCCGTACATGGGCCTCAGGTTGCAGATTAGAACCACAAAGGCTGGGCTGTGCATAGTTTAAGGGGAGAAAATTGCACACATTTTGGCAGATGGGTGATTGCCTCTTGAATCCTCCTATGAAATGGGTATTTGTGGAAACGTATGGGCACATGCAATTTTCTCCCCAAAATGTGTGCTCTCTATAATCATGTTTCTGATGAGTGAGTAGAAACATCAGAAGAAGACAATATTAAAAAACAAAAAAAAAAAAAGACAACAAAAAAAAAATCCACCCCGCAAAAACCAAACCAGGATTGCCAACTCTGTAATTATTAAGAAAACAAGTGATTAGAAGGAATTGGCTGCAATGAAAGTGAACTACACATAGTTGTCATGACTTACAACAACACTAAAACCCTTGTTAGAGGGAAGGACACTTCATTTAAACCCATGAAAACGACCGTATAAATATAGTTCATAAAATGAACTAAATTCACTTCTAACTTAATTCTATTTAGTTTAGTTCTAACTAAATTCTAGACTTTTGTTGAAGTAATTCACTGTTCGATCTTTCAGTTATGTTATGTAAAATAAACGCACAGTTCTTTATTTCAGCTGCAACATTCATTTGCTCTCTACTATGAGCTCGATTAACTGTATAACTTGACGTCTGAAGAATTTAGGAAACAATGAAAGAAAAAGCAACGAGTCAGCAGGGTGAAATTCTTGTGTAGGTTACTTGGACAATTCATATGCAAGAATAAAGAAATACGAATTCTGTGGAATACATGTGATACTTGATATATGTGCTAAGTTTATTCAGAAGTTTTGCTCTGCACTGATCTGTGAGAATCTAAGGACCAAGAAATGTGTTTATGGAGGTGATGCTCTTGTATTCCCATGCACCTTGCATTTGGAGGGAAGTTCTTTTCCAGTAGCTTTTATAATTTTCTTTTCTTCTTCAATTCCACTATTTTATTTATGCTTTATTGCCATATCCTACACACAGATATGTGCATGATTACATTGAGAGCCATGCACATATGAACATATTTCTCTCAAGAGAAAATGTGGTTGTCAATAAATATGCAATGTGGCACAGTTGTGATTGAGCTAGACAGTTCTAAGATGCTTAACTTGATAATTTCAAAACCAGATTTCTTCAAACATGCCAATGGCAGGTTTATGTCAAGCTAAAATTTACATGAATTGGAGTGTAAAAGGGCAACCTAAACATTTTTCAAATTATTCAGAAGTCTGCTCATATTCCATAATTCAGAAACAGCCAGACTGGATTTTTACTACACTTTGATAATAATTCATAGTTGGGTAGTGAACAAACATGAACAACATTAGCACAACAGATCATGTTCTTAAACCTCTAAATGTCATAATAGAAATTAAATACCTTCTCAATCACAATTATGGCCGTTGCAAGTGAGGTGCTATAAAAAGTAAAAAAAAATGCTTTTGTCTTTGTTTTTCTCATTTGAAATGTTCATTCAGGTACCCTTCAGAACACTATTTCTTGCTATTAAATGTCTTCAAGGAATAATACTTGAAGTGCTTCAGACTGCTCAGAGTTTTTGACGTAATGTCAAAATTCAATGAAATCTATGCTGCCACTGGTGTTTCTTCATATGCAAAGAAACCCTCTCTTCCTCATAAGTAATTACTTCTACACTTGTTTTCAGGGCTAAAAATTGTTCTGCCAATATTCATGAAGATGAGCTTGTCCTTGCTCCTTATATTTCATTTGTGGAAAACAGATCAGATACTGTGTGAATGCTCTGGGAGTTTCATTCCGTTTAAAGTCAATACTGAGCCAAAGAGATGATCCCAGTGGCCCACAGATCATTCCTTAGACTGTCAATCAATACATTTCACTTGGGTCTCTCTATCTACTAAATCAAGTAGCTTGTAGACACTGTTGAGCTCTTCTTTACTGCCATAAATTATCATCCTTCATTCCTAGTCAGTACTTTTTCTCCTGTACTGTGTCCAGCTCCGGGAGCCTCAGCACAAGAAGGACATGGACCTGCTGGAGTGAGTCCAGAGGGCCACCGGGATGGTTAGAGGGATGGAGCACCTCTCATATGAGGAAAGGCTGAGAGAATTGGGTTTTATTCAGCCTGGAAAAAAGGCAGCTTCAGGGCGACCTAATGGTGCCCTTGCAGTACCTGAAGGGGGCCTAAAAGAGAGACAGAGAGGGACTTTTTACAAGGGGATATAGCAACAGGACAAGGGGAAGTAGATTCAAACTAAAAGAGAGTAGGTTTAGAGTAGATATTAGAAGAAAGTTATTTGCTATGAGGGTGGTGAGGCACTGGAACAAGTTGCCCAGAGAAGTTGTGGATGCCTCATCCCTGGTAGTATTCAAGGCCAGGTTGGATGGGACTCTGAGCAAAATGGTCTAGTGGAAGGTGTCCCTGGCCATGGCAGACAGT
Organism: Cephalopterus ornatus; assembly: GCA_013396775.1. Classification (NCBI taxonomy): domain Eukaryota; kingdom Metazoa; phylum Chordata; class Aves; order Passeriformes; family Cotingidae; genus Cephalopterus; species Cephalopterus ornatus. The sequence continues at coordinate 7,954 of VZRE01003344.1, read as the reverse complement.
TGGAACTAGATGATCTTTAAGGTCCTTTCAATCCAAACCATTCTATGTTTCTATGGTTTTTGTATTTCCCTGGTATCTTTGTGGTAAGAATGTGCCATTGCTTTAATTTTATTTAACAGAATTACACAGGGAATCAACCATAGAGTGAGAAATTAAACTTCTGTCTCCGGCGTCTTTACTAGCACCTTATCTAATCAGTTATCCTATCTGACCCATGGGATGAACAAAGATACTAATTAGCAACTAACTTGGACTGAAGACTCACTAACTCTCTTTAACCTGTCTGCTTTCATAGATGTTAATTTGTTTAGCCTTCTTCAGTGTGTATAGATTTGTTTCTGAGATTGTCTGTTAGGTTTTCTTATCTGTTATGTTCAAAGCAAAAATGCAACTTATACAGTTAGTGTAAGTATATAGTATATAGTAAACAGATAGTGTTTACTAATATAAGTAATGTTTTTAACCAGAACTCATTCCAAGTTTTACTGATCATACTCAAGTTGACTTCAGCTAATCTTCCGTAGTAAACAGGTCACCTGTTAGCCATTGGACACTCCGTTAGCAGTTCAAATAAGTCAACAGGAGAAAATACCAAACTCCTTCAAATTTAGATAGTAAGATGAAGAAACTATCCTCAATATAGCAAAAAGGAGAAGTTTATTAAAGCTGCCAGAGAACTTGAAGCCACAAAGAATTTGGAGGCATCAAAAGGAAGTTAGTTTTCATTAATTTGCCTTTCTCAAAAGTGGCTGCTTTCCATTTATATTGCCCTCAAATCTCATTAGCTGTCAACTGAATTTTACAGAACCTTACTTCACTATTTTGCTGGAGGACTTATTTCAAGGCTTTAAAATGACACAATGTTTTTTTTCTCCTTCCTTATTGAGATGACACCTGTAAGTCAGGCTGTGGTCATATTCAGCATCACTATTTATATTTTCTGAAGATATATATTGATGCAACAAAGATGTTAATTCAGTTTTCAAAAACTGGGTGCTTAGATAAATTGATTATAAATTGAATAGAGTAGGTTTTGACATGTGTCCAAACCCCTATTCTACAATCCTAAATTCTTTGCATGTTCGCAGGTCAAGAGTATTTACATTTTTCGTAGAGAACTCACAAATAAAGATACTACACCATTTGTAAGATAAAAACTTGCTATCGAATACTGTGTCAAATGTCATCCCATACTGATTTTCTATGCTTAAATTACAGTTGCATGAGTTATATGCAGTAAGCTTGTACCACAGGGCTGTGAAATATCTAAGTAGCTCACAGAAACCTTGCGAAATCCTGTCAAATATGGGAAACCCTAAAAGGATCATTCAGTTATCCTCAAAGGAATTAAAAGATGATGTAAATGTCCTTGAAAGTAAAACTTTATAATTGAAAAACTGATAGGTCCTTCATTATAAAATCATAAATGCAGCTCAATTCAGACTTTTATGAGGGCTTAGACAGTGAGTTTCCAAAGCAAATCCTTTAAAGAAAATATTGAGTTATTAATATCAGAAAATTGTGAACAATGGATTTCTGGGTGACTAAAGAAGTTCAAGCTAAAAAGAAAAAAATGCTAAAATATGGACTTGTATTTTCAATTTAAAAAAATGAAATAAGAAGATCCTAAAATAATTTTGAGCCTCCACAGAATTCACAGGGAAAACCTGTGCATTGGAAATTTTTAGTTTCCAGGCTCACTTAGAAGCTGAAGTATCTTTCATGGTGATTAGATGTTGGTTTTTGGTGAAAACACATTGAACGACCCCCTAAAAATTTCAAAGACAGAAAAAAAAAAATAAGCAGTCTTGTGTTTGATAGACAACTCTCCAATATCCCAGTTATAAATACTAAAAAAAATAGGTTGTTACAATAATTAGAAAAGTAAATACACCTTTGATTCTGAAAGATGTTAAAATTATTTGGTGTCTGTGATGGTTAACCTTGGCTGGATGCCAGGTGTCCTCCAAGCCACCCTATCACTCAACAGCTTGTCAGAATGGGGGTGGGGGAGAAAATAAGATGGAAAAAAAATCATGAGTCAAGATAAAGACAGTTTAATAAAGCAAAAGCAAAGGTTTCATATGGAAGTAAAGGAAAAACAAAAAATATATTCTGTACTTCCCACCAGCGGGTGATGTTCCAGTCACGTCCCAGGAATTAGGGCTTCAGTATGAGTAGCAGTTGCTTTGGAAGACAAATTTCATTATAATGAAGCAGCCTCCCCCTCACCTTGATGCAAGTCTGCATAGTATGTTTAAGAGCAAAAATATGCTTCTGAGATACAATTGAACTGATTCAAAAAATATTGATATAAATTTTTAAGATCAAATTTTTTGTTTTCTTTTCAAAAACAAAAACACTGCTGCAAAGACTTAAACCTAAATAGCCAGTGAGGTGAAAACTGACTGAACCAGCTTTTTTGATACCATTTTCTAGGAGGGTGATCTTCAGTCACTTCATTCGTGGGTCAGTGAATAAAAAGGAAGTAACTTCCTTGTCAATCAGTACCTGCCATCCTTACTTTGTGTCAATCTGGTGCCAGTCTCACTGAGAATGAAATGAAATCCTGAAGGCGCACAAGTGGCACAGTGGTTTTGACTTAGTTTCAGTCATTGAGCTATAACGTTATATAAGGTACCTGTATTTTCTGAAGACTGTAGATTATGTATCTCCTTAGGTAAATGTTTTGGAGGTCAAGGAGCTGCTCACAGTACCAGAAGATGAGCAGAATTTAATCTTTTTTCAAGAAAGATTACTCACAGGTTTGATTCAGCTCCTTCCATATATCCCCTAGAGCAGTGGACCTTTGGGTTAGGGACCAGGAAAGGTACATTTCCTTTTGAGGTCAAGAGAAGGGCTTGCTGCTTTCCAGCTCTTAGCAGGAATCTGCCCCGCTTCTGTGTAGTTGCTGGGCCAGGCAAGCAGATAACCGAGCCAAATGTACACTATGTGTGCAAACTATTTTCTGTAATTTTGCATGTACAGCAAGTCTCAAACATCAGGCATCTGGGTTTGGATCCACAAATGTTGGCAGATGGAGGACAAGTTGTAGGTCTCCTCAGTTACTCATACAATCATAGAAGCGTAGAATGTTCTGAGTTGGTAGGAAGCCAGAAGGATCATCAAAGCCCAGCTCACGGCCCTGCACAGGACAGCCCCAAGAATCACATTATGTCCCCGAGAGCTCTGTCCAAACACTTCTTGAACTTAGACAGGCTTGATGCTGTGATCACTTCCATGGGGAGTCCGTTCCAGTGTCCAGCCACCACTGGCTGAAGAACCTTTCCCTAATATCCAGCCTAAACCTCCTCTGAAACAGCTTCATGCCATTCCCTCAGGTCCTGTCACTGGTCACCAGAGAGGAGATCAGTGCCTGCCCCTCCATTTCTCCTTGTGAGGAAGCTGTTGACTGCTGTGAAGTCTCCCTTCAGTCTCCTCTTCTCCAGCCTGAACAGACCAAGTGACCTCAGCTGCCTCTCCTACAGCTTCCCCTCAAGGCCCTTCACCATCTTTGTTGTCCTCCTTTGGAAGCTCTCTAAGACCTTCTTATCTCTAAGATTCTTTCTTATACTGTGGTGCCCAAAACTGCACACAATATTCAAGGTGAGGCCACACCAGTGCAGAGCAGAGTGGGACAATCCCCTCCCTCGACCGGCTGGTGATGCTGTGCTTGAGTTAGCAACAGCAAGCTATTACGAGACATCATAATTAAATCCCCCTTAAACTAATTCCTTGCAAAATCCTTGTGACAAACAAGGATCAGCCAGGAAGCTAATGTGAAATTAAGAGAGAAGGGGAGGAGGAAGGATACAGAAATCTGAAAAGTAATATGAAAATGGGGGATTTTTTACTGATATTTTGGAGGCAAGACAAACTATTCATTTGGATTCCTAATTGCACAGTTTTCCAGTCTTCCTTTTACATCCCATAGGATAAGGGTTTAAGAGGAAAAATAAGGACAGAGATTTATAGAAGTACTTAAGCTGACAATCCAGGTGCCATACAGTTTGATTCTTTAGGCAGGAAATTCCTGCTCCTGCAGTGGGCAAGTCTCTCTGCTTCCAAAGAACTTTAGGAGAGCCATAGGATGCTTTGGATTCAGCAGGATTTTTCTCTGCCAGAAGAGAACAGTAATGTGCATTAAAAGCAAGTTTGTTGGTGGATTGGATTAATTTTACTAGTGAAATGAATGGAATTTAGATGTACAAAGAAATATTTTAAATGTTTAAAAGCTGGAGGAAGAGCTTTACAGCTAAACACAGCAGGCCAAATTCTGGGGTTCCTGAAGTGCTAAAGATTCTGCCAGGTCTGGTTGGAGTTTTCTATAGGCTGTTTCTATAGTTTGTATACATAATCTCTGAAGAAAGTCTTCACAATTGGATTTACTGTACCTGTTAATATCTCACACCCTTTTCTTTGGCACTGCTCTTTCTATGAATGAAAGCCTGCAAGTTGAAATTAAGTTTTCTGGCAATTGCCTATCTGAAGACAAACAAAAGAACCATTAAGAAGCTGTGCAGAGCCTTTCAGGAAGTTATTCAGCAGCTTGAAATTCTGCTTGACAGGAGTTTTCCCTTTGTTATTGAACTGATTGCTTCCTCCTTTAGTATCTCCTCCTCTGTCCTGCAAATGAAACATCCAGTCCTATCTTTCTGGAAAGAGTTGATGGATGAAACAGCTTCATACTATGCACTGCTAGCCAAGCTCTTTTTATCCCAAATGGATTCTTCATATGGCTGATTTTCCCCATACAAAGTAAGAAGTAAACAGAGAATGATAGATATTGGCTTTCCATCATCTGATCTGTCAGCTGCTGTACATTAGGAAGTTATCTATGCCTTTAATTGTGAGTAGGAGAGGGATTTAGAGCTTACAGGAGCATAATTGTTTCACAGTAAATCTACAGATAAGCCCCTCTTCCTTACTGCCCACACACTTCCACCAACTTTAGAATATTAAATTGTCCCTTTCCCTTCAAAAACTGGTGCCTAAAAGAAGATCCATTATCCTGAGGTCTTATTTGTAGCTTAGACTCTAATAGAATGCTGATATTGCAAACCAATAACCAAAATGAGGAAATATTAAAATGAAACGTAAGGCTTTCTTTATTACTCCCCTACTTCTTTACTGCATTCATTTTGAAACATGTTTCTATTCTCTGCCTAATCCCAGTCTTAGTGATAAAAGTTTTGACAAGTTTCTTTCTCATGTAATGCGTTCCTGGAGACAAGGTGTAAGTGGCTGGGGGAGAGCAAGGGAGGGGAGCATTTCTATCTTTTAATGTGCCAGAGACTATGAAATTTTCTTTTCAGTTTACTTAATCAGATAAAATGGACTTGTTTTGATGTCTAAATCTCAAAGTTTGGTGAATTACTTATTCTTTATTATGAATGCATTTGAATTCAGGGGAGCAAATAGCTTAAGAAAATCAGGTAAATTGTCCTGTGATTAAATAAATATCTGCAGTCCCTCTGGGTGTGGTGTCTTTGTTTCTTTTGAGCTCCATCAGTCTTATCTTGTTTGTGCAGTGAGGATACAAGAATATGTGCCTATTGAGCAAGGAGTACTTGTGTAAATGAGACAATGAACAGCTGCAGTTGCTTGTATTCCCCAACCTACCTAAGAAGACAACTGATTTTGCTTATTGATATTTTTAATAAGAGGAATGTACACCCAAAAAATGTCCATCCTCTGTTCATGGGTGTAATATGGAGTGATTTCGTATTTAGTCTAACTGCATTCTTTGAATTAGTGGGTGATAAAAGGGAATCACGATATAAAACCTGAGACAAATACTGTTTGCACCAGCCTCAGGTAGGATGTGCTGTTCCTGTCCTACCTCTCCAAACAAGCAGAACAAGATGCTGGTCACATCCTTGAAGATTTAACGTGACAATAGTGACCAGGTCAGAGGACACAGAGATGTGGATCTGCAGCTGGAACTGCAGCTTCTGTCCAGGTGGACTTCCTGCTGTGCTGACCTGAGAAGACTGGACATCGCCAGTGAAAGCCCTTACAGTTTGTGAGTTAGTGCCTCCTCTATACCCTTTTAGTCACACAAAGCAGTCAATTATCCTGCTGTCAAGGATATCTGGCATTTTTACAGAGAGATGCATGACTATAGATAGTTTATTTTTACCTTGACTTCAAGTTTTTATTCCTGCTGTCCTCTTTTTTTCCCATTAATTTCATGAAAATAAATCTCTTAGGACATACAAAGAGGCATAATGAAAAATAAAACTTCAAGTAAGTTATTGGAATAAAACATTTTGACATTTGAAAATCAGAAGGTAGAGTAATAACATTTGGCTTGGTATTTCCTCCGACAAGGAGATGATTTACTCTCACAGCTACTGTGTAGAACAGGATGATGTTAAAGGAATAATAAATAATTTGTGGGATTTTTTTTGTGCTTGACATCTTCTTTCCATTATAATTGAATTAATAGAATTCTCTTTTGTGTTCTGTGTGTATTTCAATAACCATTCAGTGCTAAAATTTTCAGGTAGAACTTCTAATATCTCAGAGTAGCATTTTGTACAGTGAACAGTGATGAACAGAAAACACAATTCTATTTCTTTTACTTTCTTATTTTTCTAAGGTGAGGAAGTGAAGTGTATGCTGTTACAAAACCAGGAGAATTTAAAAAGTCAGGCTGTGATCACAGTATTCTTTATGAATCTTATAGCTCTTTATGATTCTGTATGAATCATATAGCAATCATATAGCTCTATGTATGTACAAACCTAAGTAGAAAAATGAGAAGGTTTTGACAATAGCATCCGAGACTGGCTTGACTCCATATTTACTGGCCTCTGAAGCCAAGCAATTTTTGTGTGCTTAAGCAAGTATTCATAATGACATTATATTTTAAAGAGAAGAGTATTCATATTATTCTGTGGGTGCTTGGCTGCAGAGAATAGAAATATATCTACACAGTGAAAACAGGCAAATGGAGATTCAATAAAGGATTAAGTAATATCACTAATGACAACCACAAAATAAGGTAGTAGAAAAAGAAGGGAACTGACCATTGAAATTGTTCAACAGCCCATAACAATATAATATTAATCTTGAAACACTGACTTGTGAACTGCCCAGTAAACTGCATAAATTACTTAAGGGCCTTTAACATTAAAGGATTTAATTACTTATGTCATTTGCAATACACAGCATGTCACATCCTATTGCAATACTCAATATATTGTGTGTAATCATCTATCCAGACTGTTGTTGCAAAATTTTCTTAGTTCCTGATCGGTATATGAGAGAATAAAATTCCATCTCTTTATATAATTTGAGGAAACAAAATGAAAATTTAAAACTACATGGAAACCATTTGTTATTTTGACATTGAAATTTCTCCTCTAAGCACCTATCTATAGCCAAGGGTTTTCCCAATCTGACACCAGGGCTGTTGGTTACAACTGGTTGTGAAGAAGCTGACTAACTAAAAAGCAGATAGTTTCTTACAGTTATTAATTTTATTCACTTAGCTTATTATTAACTTAGCTTAATAGCTTTTCAGCTTTATTGAGCACTGCTACCTTAGTTCATTGGGCAAAACATCTTTTAGAAGTAATCCAATCTTCTAAGAATTATTTTTTTATCAATCAGTAATTTTGTTGTACCTTGATTTTTTTTAATTTATTTCAAAATTTTTATAAATAGATTTTATAAATAAAATCTCCAGATTCTTTGATATTTTCCTCATGAGTAAATTAAATCTAAACTGATGAAGCTGGCTGTTTACTCAAGTGGTACATAACTATGGAACTTCATGCCTCCATGACTTTGGTTTAAATCTAGCTTTCACCTACAGCAATCAAAAAATTAATTGATGATAGTAGGAGAGCTCTGTCAGCTATATTGGTGGTTGTAGCAAGAGGAGCATTTAAAAAAAATATCCTCATCTTTTGAGTTTGTTATAGACGTGAATAAGGGAAATCCA
>VZRE01003343.1:132331-167644 GCA_013396775.1 Cephalopterus ornatus | reverse complement strand
TATGAGCCTTCAGTCGCCTTAGGTTGAATGACACTTACTGGCAGGGCTTCCTGCCACTCAAATCAGCAGACAAGCTCATTTAACTCAAGCAATTATTATTAAAATATCAGTAGGTGTTTTAGAAGGTAGCATCCTTCTGTCTCCTACCTTTCAGAATGGAGTTTCAGTAATCCACTGGTATTCTATGATTTAGGTTTCAGCTCTTATTAGTGGAAAGCCTAGATATTAAAGAAGATCCAGTGTGCTTATTCTCTGCCCAGGAATGTGCAGATTTATCAGCTGGCCCTCATATCTGGAGAGATTTAGTTTCCAGTTATGCTAGAAAGAATAAGCAAAAAAAAAAAAGGGAGACCAGTAGGAATTTCAAAGGTGCGTTAAGGACATTTAGACTTATTTTCTTATTTCTCTTTTTAAAGATCCCAAATGTAATGGAAAGAACTTAAGAGGGGTAGAATATTCTGTTGTGTGGTCTGCAGTTTTATCAGATGTCCACTGTGCTGGCTTAGTGTTAGGTGTTGTGGCTTATGACAGTCTCCCCATGACCAAGTACAACAGCTTTCCTTTCAATGGAGTGACTCATCCTTCAGGCTCTTCCTGAGACAGTAATATGCTTGGGGTATTTTCTCACCCCATCTCCCTAGACAAATGGGGACTGTTTGGGAATGATAGTCCATTCTCTTTAGCACTATCTTTTATAAAGCCTAGAAACCGTTAAGCAAAGATCAGAACCATCAGGGCATCTTCCACTGGACCATGTTTAACATCCTCCTCTGCATGGGAGTAAGCTCTAAGCTCATCACTGTGGCCTTGGTAAGCTCAAAACTAGGTTAAGGAAGAGCAGTGACATCATTTGGCTCAGTTTCTGAAAAACATATTGTTTTAAGAAAGTGCACTCTTTCCTACTACATCCTTGGAACAGCCTTAAAAGTCTTTGTACATTAACAACAAAATCTGACATTTGGTGTTTCCCAAGGCAGGACTGAATTTGATGAAGCAGTAATGAATTTTCTTTTAAGCTATTTTCTGTCTTTTTTTCCCCTCACTTCCATTTCAGCAGCTTTTATCTAGCCAAGAGAGAAACTTCTGGACCATCAATCTCAGTTACAGTCACACACACTTCTACTTCCTGACTGTTTCTTGTGTTATCTTTATCTTTTGTCATGGAAACACATGGAAAATATTTATGCCATCTGGACACACAGAGTATATGCATTTCTATTTCCACCCACTACGGAAATGTAGGGGTTATGATATCCAGAGTCAAAGCTACACTCTATGCCTAGACAGCATATTTAGGAAGATCAGCTAGAGTTATCTTGAAGACAAGCACGGGAGGGAGAAGGAAAGAACCTGCTATATCTAAATGGCCATTCAGTGCTCTGAAATTGTTTTCTCCATCGTTTTCAATCTCTGAGGAAGGAGTTCTTCTCTTTAGGGTGCTTTTAGAAAAAGCATTGACTTCTCTGTTTTGACAGCATGGTTCTGTCTTGGAGCCATGGATGCTGTGCTCGGATTTTGCTTTCACCCCATCTAGACCTGAAGTGAGTCATTTTGGTAGCACTCAGTTGTGAAAGAATTGCTTTTATTATTAACATTTGCACTGCTTTGCCTTTTGGATCCTCCCTATGTGTAACACAGAAATTTAGTACAGGTCCCTGGCCCAAAGATACTATGAAGTAAAGGCAAGGTATAAAAAGGACTATTTACAGTGGACAGGTTGGATTTCCAGAAGTGGACTCTGTTTTGGTGGAAATCACCAGTGGAAATGTACATTAAGTCCTCTCGGGTTTTGTGCTTTTAAGCTTTAAAGTTTTCTTCCCCAAAACTCCAGCTTGACTGGCATTCTGGTGAGCATTGTCCAAATATGAATGTGGATGGATCCTAATGTTATGCATCTCTTCCTGTGTATTAAGAAATTGTCTAGATGCAGCTCAGTCTGTTCAAAGCAGGAATAACTAAACCAAGATTTGAGGAGATCCTGTTGAAAAATGCCCTGAGGTAATATTTTTTTTTTTAATCAGGGGATCTTCTTCTGAAGTTCTTACCAACTTCTGCCAGGAAAAGTATTAAATACAAAGTTCTTAATCAATTTGCTTTAGCCTCTAGCTACAACTGAGTCCCTCAGGGAAAGGGTGGGTAGGCAAGTGAACGCTCTGTCACCTTTAACTCTCCTCACATTCCTATGTGTTAAAGCAGGCAGATGGAAACTAATTTCAGTTATCTACATCATAACATTTCCCAAATATGTGTATTTAATTGAATGATTTTTCGTAAGAACACACTGATGTAAGAAATTAAATCCATGTAACAAGTGCATGAAGCAAGCCTGTCTAGCAGCTGTATTTCTAGTAGTCCAAGGGTACTTTGATACAGAGTTCATATTCCAAGCTACTGTGACAAGCAGCTGCTAATTATAAAAAATATTCACTAAGAGTGGCTAATTTGTGCGTCGCTGAAGCACTGGTCCTTTTAGCTGTCAATGCGTATTTTGCATTTGCAAGGAAAGAGAATATTCAGTCTTTTATTATTTGTTAAAAAGAAACTGACAGCTACACTTCCAAACTGAGAGTGATTTTGTTCATATCTACCAGTATCCTTGGGAGTGCCGAAGGCATTTGAAAGGTGCCACTGCTTTGTCATTATGTTTCATCTGCCTTTACTACCTTTCTAGGATTTTTTCCCCAGTTTTAGGTGTGGGGTTGTGTTTTTTTTTTTTTTTTTAATGAACTCCACCAGGCAGGTTTAATGTGTCTCTTCATTTTCAGTCTTTTAGATGATTATGCAGGATTCATGATATCACATCAGCAGAAGCTGCTGTAGATTGATGGGACCCAATCAACCACCCTGCCCACTCAATATCATAAAAATTTGTGTCGTCAGTAGTCGTGACGTTTTGTAGGAAGTTGCCCATTTATGGACACTAGAGCAAATGATATCATCACAATAGGTGGCTCCTGTCTAAATAGGATCATTTGTGAAATAAGATTACAGGCATTTATCTGGGAAACAGGAGACAGAGGCACCTGCTTTATGTAATTGATATCCTGGGGAATTATTGTGTACAATAATCAAGAAAAATCTTCATTTCTAATTCTGTTATGTGGGAAAAGAACCTTTCTTTTTTCTGCCTGCATAAAACAAACCCCACTTCCACATGGAATAAGCTCCAGACCATGTTTTCTATTATGCTTGAATATATGGGACATGCATTGCAATCCTATGCTTGCCACACTGCTGCAGTATACTTGTTTTGCAGAGCTCTGTAGCAGGCTAGTCAAAGCTGTGACTAACCAGACCCTTGGATACATACTCTAATCTCTGGCCTTTATTTTTACAATGAATTTTATTTGTTCATTGAATGTATATTTTTTCTGATTTGTGAGAAGCTTCATGCTCTGTGTTTGGATGCTGACTGCAATACAGCAATAGTCTTTGATACGGTAAGTCAAAGATGACTCATTTCTTACTCTTGTGCCTTCAATTTATACTTTCTGCAACACCAGCTCATCAGGTAGAAAATTATGTGTTATTTAATGTTGAAGTAGTTAATTTTCAACAGATGCTCTTCCCTTCCCTCCCCCCAGTACTTTGCACCATGTTTTTTTTCCTACTCATGAAAGCAATAGGTTTGAACTGTCTTTAAGTAAAATGCTTTTGCTGTGTTATTTTTAATAATATTGCCATCATTTTACCTATTCTCTAATTTCAACAATAGAAAATAGATCACACACAGAGATTTGGAACTTAACATGTGATGCTAGAATACGATAAGTTCAGTTCAATGTTAACCTTTATTACAGCAAACACAATTGAAAAGGCAAGAATCTTTTCGGGGATTTATACTCCAGATAAAGTAGAAGGGTTTCAGTTTTTATTTGAGTATTAATACATTCAGATACATCCAGCTACAAGAGCCTTTATTTTATGTGAAAGCAGTGGAGAGAAAATGCCTTACAGAAAGACAGTTTTCTTTGTAATGCAGTGTGCAGAAGATTCAGTAGTACTCCTTATCAAGTGCACTACATGAGATAAGAGCAAAAAACCCCACATGTTTGCTGCACAGTGATAGGAGCATTTACATTATAGAAATGTTGCTAACAAAAATTGCTATCAAACAGAAATATTCTTTAAAGAGCTTTAAAAATGTGTTGTGATCACAGACACACACATGCTTTTGGATAGCTAACATTAATTGTTACAGTAAGGGTTGATTTGATGTAAGAATTTTTTTTTGAGAAATCTATGTTTCAGCAGAGGTCTAGAAGATCACTGGGTTACCGGGTCTCCTTCAGTAAAATTCATTCAATCCTGCTTTTAAGATTGGCAACTTTGCAGCAAGTGAACAGTGTTCAAATGGCTTGAAATGTTTCGATATGGGAAGTATTCTCTGTATGTATTTTTTCCCTCTCATATCTTAAACTTTTCAAAAGTAAAGGTTTGGGGTTTTCTTTTTTCCCTGAGTATTAGCCCTTCTAGCTTTGGATATGCCTACCCAAAAAATCAATAAATTTGTATTTGCTGGTATAGGTTTCTGATGTGCAGGTAAAATAGATCGCTCTTTAGAAGTTTATGCAGGAACAAAGCCACAAAGGAAAAAAAAAAAGCAAGATCTGTATGAAATAAGAATAAAAGTTCAGGTTGGCTGTCATCAATTCACAAGTTGTAATTACTGTTGCTTTTTTATTTCTGTGGAGAAGTTTGAAGGTTTGATTTCTGTAGTACCAACGTGATTATTTTACAGGCATGCATTAATATCAGTTCTTGCATTTGATCATAATTAGTTCGTGGATCCATATCTGTCATGTTTCCCTGTCACTTGAGACAGACTACATCCTTTTTATTTAGCAACAAGTGACCAACATGATCATGTAGTGCCCAGTGCAGTACATTTTAAAAGGTATCTTCTGAAACATGAAAACTGTCAAACAATACTTTTGCTAGGTGTTTAAAATCAGTGTGTTTAGCAAAGTTGGTGAGTACTGGCATTATTTTTTGAATGAAACATGCTATTTTAAAATGCTAGCAGGCAGGTGAAGGTACCTAACACATGAGCATATTAAACATCAGCACTGTGCCTGGAATTATCCTTTGCTTTTCCAAGAAAAAAAACACAGAATAGAGGCTCTTTTGTTCAAATAGTTGCATAATGAGATGTACTTAGTATGTTTCATGGAAGCTTTTTCACTGTAAATGCTTTTTAAAGTGATCTAGAAAAATGAAGACATTTTCACAGATTTCATTTATGCATATTAAGCGAAAGCTGAAGGAAAGTGGCAGATACTGAGCGTAGAGGCCAAATTGCATGCTCTGTATTTCAGACATACAACTGTTATGTAGCTTAGCTGATTAAATTTCAAATATCAAGCGGTTTGCAGGGTTCATCTTTTAGAGAACAAAAATAAAGAATTTATTGTGTAGTCACTGCTTTTATTAGTCCACCTATTTTGAAATTTTATTTTAAAAAATGCATTAATAATTTTTTTCCAGTTTTGCATCACTTGTAATTTCCCACTAAAGGAAAGCAGATTTGGCAGATGCTTTTCATAAATAATAAAATACTTTAAAATGAATAGAAAAGATAATCAACATAATTGGAGCAATAAGCATACTACAGGGCATATAAATAAAAGCAACACATCCATTATGTTTAAAACAGTATATCCTGTTCTTAAATTAATTTAAAAAATGTAGAGAAGGAGAAAGGGCCATTGAACAGAGCATACGATGTTCCACTTGTGCTTTATCTAATAAGTTTTTAAATTATATATCCAGGAGTCATAGAACTCTGTAACATAGATTACATCATATTAGTTATGCTCCATAAATTTTTCTTATTATTTTTGGCATTCTGTTATTGCCAATGTGTTAGAAATCTCAGCCGTATTTTTCTGAAAACTTTTTGATCTATATGTTTGTAGTTTTCTACTTAATTTTATGCTCTTACCTTTGTCATTGCAGTAAGCTTATGTAGTTAATAATTTGGTTCTGGGTTTGAGGAGAAAGCCTTGAATTTGTGCTGGAGTACATGAGGGAAAATTACAAATAACTGGACTTCTGTACAATCAAGTTTCATGAGTGTAGTACAAATGAGACCAGATAGATGTCTCTGATGTGAATATAAAGGGAGTTAAGTGTGCACACAAAGGAAAGAATATGGGATCCACATTGCTTTAAAAAAAAATCCTAATAAATTATTCTAGAGTAGTAAGGGAAATTAGCTGGCTTTTTGTACTCATTTTAAAAAGAAAATTCTGTTCATTGAGAAGAGTTTAGTATAGCAAAGGGTCTGTAAGTGCCAGCTTCATTTTCTGTGAATACCACAAGCAATAAATATCTTTTCTTTTTATATATACTTCAAAAGTTCTGCCCAAGGACAGTGCAAAGGACTGGAGTACATACAAACCCAAACATCCTTGACTGAAGACACCGCGGCTAAATTAAACTGAATTGCTTTTAGTTTCTTGTTATGTAATATACAATATTCATACCCGCAACAATGAAAGATTTGCATGGATTGGTCCAATTAGAATTATATCTGTCATGGAATTTAATTGTCTTTGACAGATGCACTTGAAAAATTGATATTAAAGCCTGAAAACTGTACAGGACAGTGTCAATGCCAGCAAAGCAAACAGAAAGTAGCAAAGTAGTTCTGCTTAGGAAGCTATTAATTCCTCTTAGAAGTACATTACCAAGGTACAAATAGGGTAAGAAGTCTGTTACTGTCAGACAACTCTCACAGTAGAGCGCTTAGTGATATATAGAGAAAACCACATAGTAATTAATAGATTTCTTTTACTGAAGGAAAGTGAGACTGCATCATAGTTACCATTAACATCTTCAGAGAAATGATAGGCAAATAATAAATGCTACTGCAATGTTTGTGGTAGCAATAATTAGTTGCAGCATCAGAGTCAAAGATTTAAAGGTGACCATTGCCCATCAAAAGAAATAAAGACGCAAAGCAGAAAAATCACTTAAGGAATATGTGTTTCCATGATCTTGGAGAAAAGGCATTATTTGTCATTTGGTTCAAGTTTTAGCTGATCTGTGTAGTAATGTGTTGTCTGTCCTCCCAGTTCTTAGCACTCTGTCTGACATTCGATACAAGACCAACATTTTCTAAGTGACCTGCTGTCATCAAATCCTTGGTATCTAGGGCTTGAACATGCTTCTGCTGAAGCTGATGGCAAAACACTTATGGGCTTAACTGGGATCATAATAAGGGCTATGCACCATTTAATAATAGGGGCCAGAAAATGTCAGGCTGCTTTTTGCTTGTCAGATCCAGGTGCTGTTCCTGTGGGCAGAAATCTCACAGCAGTTCACGAAGAGGAAGAGCACTTCCAGACCTTGTGTACTTTACCCCTGGCAAGAGGAGGGGCAAGGGCAGGCCAGGCATGTTGAGATAAATATTCCTGTGGCACAGGAATATTTATGACATGGCTGTTGAGTGCGTGGCTTGGGGGAGCCAGGTACTGTGCTCTGCAGGTTGTGCTGCAGGGGAGCAGCCTGCCTGCCTGTAGCACCTTGTAGCACCCTCTGCCAGGACTCCACTGCGGTCCTGCACTTCGAATGCCAAGGATCTAAAAGGAAAGCAGGTGTTGGAGATCAGATGGTACTTCAGCACACATCCACAGACACTCCCTCACTGTGGCTGCTCCTCCACATGATGACAAGGAAACCCAAACGGAGCTAATTCATCTCCTACAGAAAATTTACTGTGGGGTTGGAGTGGGAAGTGAGCTCTGCCTTGCTTTGAGAAGTGGGCACAGTTCAGATGTTCTTGTTTTTGAGGGAATCAGGCACCTAGGAGGTGCTTATTCTTAGAAAGCTATTCTTTGTGCTAGCGCTCTTAGAGATGATGCCTGGGTTAAACCCCCTCAAACCTCACATCCCTCACCATTCATGTCAACTTCATGGCTAGGATAGGGCACAAATTTCAGAGGCTATTCTATACATTTCTCCAGAAATTACTTTTTAATCTCAGGTTTTTTCATGCGTTTTTAGTCCTGTAAATTTTATCAATGGCTCTTTAAGTGGGATATTGTCATTTGGACAATTATTCTTGTATCCCTTCCCCCTGCCTGACTGCTGATAGCAGCAGGAAAGAACTAAAAGAAACTAAAGAAATTAAAAGCATATTTTTTCTGTTGTCTTGGTGTGTTTGACAGCATTTTGTATCTATTCACCCTCATTGTTTCCTCAGTGCAATCATTTGTCTGCTTCCCATTTGTGCAGGCATAGTAGCAGCTGAAAGGAGAAAACATCTTAAACCAAGAGGAATAACACTGTAGTGTCATAAAGATTGGCAGGCTAAATAGCTAAATGTCATGGGGACCCTTGATTTTATTGATTATATGGAGTCAATGGTATCTTCCTCATAAATATATAGTCCATATACATTTTCATAGACTTAGTAAAAGCTTAAATTATACCTTACAATTAGACAATTAATTTGCACTATTGCGCTGAACTGCCATCTAAGCATTTATCTCCCCCGTATTTTAACTTAAGTTGTGGCACCACTTCATTATTCCTTTAGCTGATCCATCTGAAGAGATTCGCATCCTGCCCACAGACACTTCTTCCTTCCCACTCCCTGCCTGAAGTACACTCGGTTGTGCTGACTTGGCTCTTTCTGTGGCCACACTCCAAACCACAGCTTTGACAAGATATTC
This sequence comes from Cephalopterus ornatus, assembly GCA_013396775.1. Lineage (NCBI taxonomy): Eukaryota > Metazoa > Chordata > Aves > Passeriformes > Cotingidae > Cephalopterus > Cephalopterus ornatus. Next base: position 158,963 of record VZRE01003343.1, on the reverse strand, counting down.
TTTTTCAAAAACATGCAGAGACAAGCTGAACGGGCCTTTTTTATGAATTATTTTCTTTTGTCTGTGTGTGTAGTTCCATTTTAAGCCACACTAGATGATAGTTAGGTTGATCTAGGAAGAGATCTGGAATTTGGAGTAAGACTAACTTCCAGTAAGAACCTCTTAAATCAGATGTACAGCCAAAGAAATAACAACCTTGATAAGTTTACCTGATATAAAGGTTGGATTCCTAAAATGGATTGAATTCGTAAGAAGTTCTCCTCTTGTGAGGAGAGAAGTATCTGCTAGATTCCTGCAACCAAATTTGATATAGTATTGCTCTTCAATATTACTGCAGAACAGGAAGTCTTGGTTATCAGTATAATTTCCATTTTAGCAGCACCTATAAAGCAAATGAAAGGTGAGGACTTCATGGAGCTAAGCACTGTTCAAGTAAGACCTCATTTTTATAGCAGGAAGCAAAGGTGAACCCCTGTCATTAGTGTTCACACTGCAGATGTCAAAATGTGTTCAGTAGCATGATGAAAGAGATAAAATCCAAATTTGGGATGGTGATCTAACAATATCAGCAAACCTACTCAGATAGAAATTTTTTTGAGATGGTGGATGGCATCAATAGTTGTCTGCAATAGTATGTAGTAGAGTTGTGCGGTCTTCTGTGTGTTCTTTGGGTTTCTTGCACAGGCTCCAGGGGAACGTAGTTCCATGGCCATGCCCTAAAATCCTATTCGTTTTGGTGCAGTTCAGACCTTCACAGAGCTTCGTGGTTCTTACTGTATTCACATCAATGCTATCATTGTGTCTCATAATGCAACACTGCCTTATGAAGAAGGCAGTAGTAATAACAGTTTGGGTGCCCTGTAGATGAAAATGAGTATGAGCTTCCTCTAGGTTATAGTGGGCTCTGGGTGAAGCCCTGTGGGAAAAGGGAAATGCTTTCTAATCTGGGAAACACTTTTTCCTGGGACTGGGCACATCATCTCAGCCTTTGGTGTTTGGTGTCTTTCCAGGCTAGTTGTAGTAACACTTTAGTGGATCCCTTATGTGCCTATTGTGTGATGAATGCTTGCTTCTTATCATTCTCATGCATCCCAGATAGAATTCCCTAGATTTTCTATCTAGATACTTACTGATTTTTATTAAACACCTTGTGTTTGATCTGAGCATGAGGGTTTATTGATACATCTATGCTTCAGTAAGCAAGAACAAATATGTATTTATTATAATGTAATCTTTAGATTCACTTCTGATTTCTCTTGCACTCCTAGGATCTCACATCCTCTCCCAGGATCTCCTGGTCTCACCCAGGAATACTGTAATGTGTGCGCACAGACAGGCATTTGTTCGTACGCACACACAGACATACACACACGTACACGTACAGAAACACGTACTTTCTGTTAGCCAGAAGAGTAGTGCTGAGATACTGCCAGATAGCACAGTTCTAGCAGATTTTGACATTGCAAACACTGTAATATTTTGCAGATATTTAATTCTACTACTGCCTGGTCTGAAGAGGCTTCAAAAACAGTCTAGCTAGCTTGTTGGGGTTTTTCCTCTCTTGTGGTAAAGGACCGCTGCACTAGACAAGTCTCTTATTTCTGAACTGGCCATTCATCAAGACCTTGACTTAACAACTCTTTAGCACATTCTACTCTTAGTTTCATTTTAGTTTTAAAGCATTGAGAAAGCCAACGAACCTGAAAGGTGCCACATGCACCCTACTGCATTGGGAAAGAGGAGAAATCGTATCCACAAGTAGCACAGAGACCTGGAAATGAACTGAGAGGTTTGAAATTGTGTTTCAAAAGAATATTGCTCCAATGCTCATTTAATGGCACAATTTCTATTTTACTGACTTCAGTTTTAAATTGTAGTAACAGTTAGATATGAGGCGATCAACTGCTATAATTTTTTTTCAAATAGCAGTGCCTATTTTCTGAATACAATATGAATATTTTTTCCCTGTCCCCCAAGGGTGAAGTAATTTTTTTTTTTCCTTCCTTGAGTTTTCACTCGTGTTAAGTTGTCGTAGCAAGTCAGTTTAACTATCTGTGGTCAAGTGGGTTACTCTGAAAATAAGAGGCCACATTTGAATTTCCAGGTAGTGTGCCATTAGGAATACAGTTTTGGGGTATTCAGTAGGTTGTGAAAATGTGAGATTTTCATGGAATTTCAGGCTCAGGGACTGCATAGTTCCTGATCATGTGTGTATGGTACCTGTGCCCGTGCTCCAAGGGAATTTAGACAGACCTGATGTGCTTGTAATTTTTTCAGAGACATTGAAATCTGTGAACAGATCAAAACAGTATTGGACATTGAATAATAGAGATTCCTCTAAATAAATAAAAAAAATAATTTTTTTATGCTTAAATTTAAGTGGTCTTATTCACACAGCTGTGATGTGTCACGAACAGAAAAATAACAATTGAAAACAGGACTCCAAGCTACTGTTTGCAACACAGAAGAGGACACTGTGATTACTGTGCTAGCAGCTGTTCTCTTTAAATGAAGGGCACTTTTACAGAGAGAGGAGTTGTAGAGACTAGGAGAGGAATAAAATAAAAATGTGCCCAAGTAAAGGGAAGAAGGGATCTACCAAACCTTTCCTAAGCCTACAATATCAGAAGATTCAGACATGTAACTGAATATTGTACAGGTTGGTTTCAAAATGAAATTTGTGTGCTTTTCATTTCCTTTTTAGCAAAAAGTTATAGTAGTATGTAGTATCAGTAATATAAATACGCCACGTCAATGAGGTATTTACAGTGGCAAGTGGGATATTTACAAGTGGGCAAAATGGGATGTTAAATTACTCTGATGTTCACCTAGAAGATATAAATGTGGTTCTTTCTGCTTAACACATTGCCACCTAAAGCTACAGCTTTGGCTTCTACTGCCTTATGAAAAGTATCTATTAACAATTATATTCATGAGGTTATGGGGTAAACTAAGAAGCCAGAAGAATATTTTAGCTTTTCTTCAAAAGTTCAAAACCAGGTTACACTCAACATTAATGATGCTCAATGAAAGTTTTAAAATACATGCTCTAGAATTTACTTGGTTTTCCTCACACATTTTATGCATCAGAAGGGACCTAGACAAATCAGAATTATAGCAATCTTGCATCAGCTGGAGACTTTTTCTGAAGACTTTTTTATAGCTTTCTTTTCTCTCTGTTAAAACAAGAATGAAATAAAAAATGGTGTTTCACTGGTAATGGCAACATTAAATGAAAAGAAGAGCTTAGTATATTGCAAAAATAAAAAGTATTGGACAGATCTATTGTGGTAATAAGATGTTGAGGGAGGAAAAAAAAAGTAAGCTCCTTGCCCAAGAAGTAAGCATAAATCTTAATTGAGAGGTGAAAGATGCTTATTTTCAGCAAGATAACGTTGATTCATGTAGATTGATAAGAATATGTTTATATATCATCTCATAAAACCTGAGATCTGATCTGGTGGAGGGGTTAGTGATTTAGCATTTATATGAAGCAGATTATCTTTTGAATTGCTAAGACATTAGTTTAAGTTATTCCAAGTTTACATCGCTGTAACTAAACCTTAGTCTGGAGAGTTGATTTGATTTCCCTGTGTTAACTTGGACTAAATTGCTTTTTCGCATAAAATGGCCTGTTTGCCACATACTGTGCTCATGGAGTTCTTTCACTTGCCACTGATATACTACAGGGTTAAACATGCCTCTTCCAACACCAAAAAAAGTTTTCTGGGCAAAATGTTGGAATCCGTTTCTCTAGACTAGTGTCAAAATCTTGCTATATAACCTCGACCAGAACCTGAAGAAATTTCAAGGAGCAGTGTATTCTCCACCAATCTATTTAATAATTCTTTTGAATACTGTTGTTATAAAAAATAAACATTCTTCTGTTAACCTCTAATGTAATTTTAGCTATAATTACAAACATCTACAACTGTGATTTGGTTTTGTATTGATGACTTAAAGCAGTGATTTTTATTTAATTAACAAAATATTTGATGTGATGCTGACCTTATTTCCAGAAGAGTGTGTATTTCTGATTTTAGCCATTGTGGCGGGGTGACATTAGCAAGGGGCCAGATCCCCACCCAGCCACTCCTCTCATTCCCTCTCCTCAGCAGGATGAGGTAGAAAATAAAGTGAACCGGTGAAGCAGTTTGTGGAATGACATAAAGACAGGGAAGTCACTTACCAATTACTAACATGGGCAAAACCGACTCAACTTGAGGAAATTAATTTATTGCCAATTAAAAAAGGTTTGGATAGTGAGAAACAAAGAGGAATGAAAGCAACAGCTTCCTCCTGGCCTCTCCTTCACTCCTTTATACATGACTTTTTGGCCTCCCCCACCCCAGGCGATGGGGAATGGGGATTGATGTCCATCCATAAGAGCTGCTCTCTCCCACTACTTCTTCTCAAGCGTCTTATCTGACATGTGAGTCCTTCCATGGGCTGCAGCCCTTCATGATAAACTTGCTTATGTGTAGGGTTTTAACAGGCTGCAGTGTGGCTGCTCCACCATGGGGGCTGCTCCATGGTCCTCTCCATGGGCTGCAGGAGAATCTCTGCTCTGGTGCCTGGAGCACCTCCTCCTGCTCTCTCTGCTCTCACCTTGGTGCTCACAGGGTTGGTTTTGGGATTTTTTTTGCAGGTTTGTCTCACTTATTTCTTCCTCACAATCTTTTATTCAGTGTTTTTGCCCTTTCTTGCACACACTTTCCCCGAGGCACCCCCACCTTGGTTCAGCCGTGCCCTGCGGTGGTGGGTTGGAGCCGGCTGGAATTGTCTGAGTCTGACACTGGGAAGCTCCAGCCTCTCTTCACAGACCTCCCTGCAGCTCCCACTGTTGGCGCCTGGATACCGGCATCCTGTATGGTGCTTTTTTTTCTTTAAAAATGTTTAAAATAAAAAGTTCTTAATATATTTGTTTATCACAGTATGCAGCAGCAGTTTACAGAGCCCTAGGATGTGTTGTAGGTGTGGTGTGTAGAAGAACCACAAGAAAATTCAATCATGTAAGCTTTTCAACAGTGGAATCCTACCTTTTCTTGTGAGAGAAGAAGGAGTATAGGGCAGGCCTGCCTGAAAAACAACACCCTGACGTGAAATTTTGAAGTTGTCCAGAATTTCTTCTAATTAAATCCTAATCTATTTTATTCTGTCACCTTTGAAGATTTTATTGCACTTATTTTTAAAAGTGTCAATGCAGATTTCCAGGGGAGGAAACCCAGTTTCTCATGAAGTATTCCAAAATAGCTATATTTTGATAAATTTAGTAGTGTTTCGGTTAATAAAAAAAATGCTTTTTAAAATATTATACTTATTTTAGAGAAAAATCCTTCAGTGTTACAGTGCGGATCAACTCTTTCAAAAACATTTAAATAAGATGAAGAATATGTTTGCAGAGGCAGTAAGATCCATGCCTTCTTTTTGTCTGTCCTTGATATGGTCCAGCCCATGAGAGGTTGTATGGCATCCAGCACAGCAAAAATCAGAGCAAATGTGCATCAGAGCAGCCTGTGTGTCTCTGTGCCCTTGTCTCAGCCTACAAAGAGGGGATGAGACTGTTCCCTAACTGCTAGAGATGGGGCCAGTCCCTGTTGCTCATGGGAAACACCTTTCAGATTGAGGAGAAAAGCCTCACTGGCAGGTAGCTGGTCTGGCTGCTTTCGTGGCACTGCACTGCGTTCTGTCCTCCAGGAGCAACCCCTTTGAAGGGCTCATCAGGCAGCACATCTCCTCCTTTGCAGGTGAAGGTTTGACCATGTCCTTGGGTGTGGGTTGCTCCTCAACCTATTGGTGTAGATTTTGTTCCAGATCACTTTGACTGAAGCGTGGTAGCAATGCTGAGTTCATAGAATCATAGAATCAGCCGGGTTGGAAGGGACGTCTGAGATCATCAAGTCCAACCCTTGATCCACTACCACCACAGTTACTAGACTATGGCACTAAGTGCCACATCCAGTCTCTTCTTAAATACCTCCAGGGATGGAGAATCCACCACCTCCCTGAGCAGCCCATTCCAATGCCTGATTACCCTCTCTGTAAAGAATTTGTTCCTAACATCCAATCTAAACCTCTCCTGGCAGAGCTTAAGACCATGCCCTCTTGTCTTACTGCTGGTTGCCTGGGAGAAGAAACCAACCCCCACCTTGCTACAACCTCCTTTCAGGAAGTTGTAGAGAATGATGAGGTCTCCCCTGAGCCTCCTCTTCTCCAGGCTAAACCTCAGCTCCCTCAGCCTCTCCTCACAGGACTTGTGTTCAAGTCCCTTCACCAACCTGGTTGCTCTTCTCTGGATCTGCTCCAGCACTTCAATGTCCTTCCTGAACTGAGGAGCCCAGAACTGGACACAGTTCCTTCCTGTACAGTGCATACACAGACAACAAATTGGTTCACGTCTTCAAAAAGGTCCCATGGCAATGGTAGAACTATGCAGTTGCATGTTTTTCAGGTGTCTGCTGGCAGTGACACCTGTGTAAATCCACAAAAGCCTATAGATACATGAAAATGTAGCCTACAGATAAATGAAAATGAACAGTGAGCTTATTTAAACTATGGTTTTTATGAAATCAAACCCAAAGTAAATATCCAAGAATATTGTATAATTCCAAAAGAAAGACACCAAGAAAAAATGCAATTCTGCCGTCTTGGGACTATCCTGATGCCAATAATGTAGACAACACGTGCAAGTGATATGTATAGTCTGTAAGTTTGTAATGCAGTTAAACTATCTGAATAAACTCATACAGGATGCAGTACACTGTGCTCATCCTTCTTAGCAGGTGTACAGATATGCCTTCTAAAGAAGCCATCACCATGCTATTCACAGTGATTCATTCCACTGTGGCACTGAAGTGCAAGGTGGAGATGTAAAATACATAGTGCTTATTTTCAGTAATTGCCTTTTCTTTATATGTATCTTGATTTATCTATGTAGCACTCTTTTTATTATTACTACAAACAAATTCTTCTAAGAAATCTCTGATATTGCTCCAGATCTGTCATGCAGTTTCTGTGGGACTGACCCCTGTTTCTTAGTGCGACTTTTTATTAGGTTTTTTTTTTTTTAATATCCCTTTTCATCAAGCATAGCTCCAATATTTACTAGTGTGAAGAGATAATAATGAGGAATGCAAATGAAGGAGGCCTGCACTATGGTGCAGTGATGGCAGGAGATCAAGATGTTGGAGAGCTGTGGTCCATGATAAAGGAACCTCTGCCTTAAGCAATTCTGCCTGTGGAATAGCAGTACTGATTTAGAGCCAAACACTTATTTATTGATAGATTGATTGACTGATCTTATTCATTAGGCTTCAGGCTTCAGACTTGGTCAAAAGCCTCAAACTACCATATATTGCCTTTCATTTATTTGATGTAATAATATTCATTTAGCCAGAATACTGCAAAGGAAGGAGGAAGATGTTAAGAAAAGTAACTCCTGAAGGTAGACTAATAGCTTGTATACAGACAATTAAACTTACAAGGAGATGCACATGGTGCAGACTTACTCTTGCCAAAGTTTGACAAGCAGGCATTTCCAGATTCTGGACAAAAATGTTGCATCACGCTGTGTCAATCTGTCTGTGCCTAAGGCTGACTGTCTCTTGGATGCATGGTTATTCTTTAATATCAGGAGCTTTAGTCAGGCAGAATTAGTGTGCAACATATTGTGCATCGCTGTGTCTTGCTCAAAGTGCTTAGGGATAAATGCAACTCTGGCATGAAAATTAATGTGTTCCTTTTCTGCTTTATTTTATTTTAATTATAGAAAGTAGTAAAGTTGTTCAAAGCAGCTTGCATTAAATATACAAAATGCAAACCCACAAACAAACTCACTTAAATATGCTCACGATCAATATGTTATTTGACCAAAGTGATAAAATAACTGAAGGAAGAATATTGCACTATGTTGTCCTGGATGGGTTTAAGAAATATATTGTAAAATTTTATATTTACAAAATCATCTCTCCTTCTAAGTAAAAAGTGTTGCCTGAAAATTTTAGGAAAGCACATGAACTTGCAATGTTTAGCTAAACTCACTGAGTCCTTGATGTTATCCATTGATGAAAATATATGCACATATATGTGTATCTATGTATCTATATATATAGGAACAACCTAATGTGAACCTGTTGCACACTACAGCAGCCTGCCTCAGTCTTCATCCAAGCACATCTCTGAAGCAAGGAAAGATCATTATCCTTACTTTGAGAATTAAACAGAGGCTCTATCACTTCCCTCACGTCCCTTAAGAGGCCTTTGGCAAAGTATGAAATTAAAACCATTATTCATCAGTCTCACACTACAGCGTAACCACTGACCTGAGTGATGGACACACTGTGGTATTCTTCAGTCTTTCATGAAAGCTTTTCCCCGCATCTGATAACTGTGTGTGACAAAATTCTGTGATGGCCAGCATGTTTTCTCTAGAAATTGTGTTAAAACGTCATATATCCTATGCTGACTCAGGCAGCCTTGGCTACCCAAATAAATTGAATCTCTGTAAATATGGGTCTGTGGGAATAGAAGATCTGGCAGAAATCTTTGATCTCACTGTTCCTAGAACTGCAGTTAGGAAAATTCTTCTGTGACCCTGCTGCAGTATGTCTAACGTAAGCCTGGAACCAACCAACTTGTTATGATCATTGAAGTTTGCTACGTAGACCTGAACCATTTAGGTCTGGGAATAGATTTGCCTCTTAGCTGAGCTAGTGAGTGTATGGATGGGTCTTTTCTGGTTTGTCCAGTGTGCAAGACATCTTCATACATGCAAGTAAGCATAGCACATTGAGTCATTACTTGAAACTCAGTGTGTGTAACTAACGTCAAAATCATGAAGTTCCAGCACTGCCTTATACAGACATGTGCTTTTGATACAATAGTTCTAATGTCAAAGAACAGCCCTATAAACTCTGATACAGTAAAGCATTTAGTCAGAGGGTTTGCATAGCCTCCTATAAAGTATCATACTTAGTAAAAATAAGTGTCAGTGTCAAGCATGCTTCACGGATAATAAAGACTTTAGTGGGTAAGCTATAACTAATTTTCTCCTGAAATATGTCAACACCATTCCATCTAATTTAGTTTAGAATTGCAGTAGTACATGATCACAGTGTACACATCTGCAAATGTGCATCAGGTGTTGTGGTGCGCTCTTCTTTCTGAGTGTTATTTCTTAATGTCCCTTCAATCTGACTTTTATTAATAAGTAGCACAAATAGTGAAAAATGTTAGTCGTTTCCCTTTCTCATTGCCTTCTTTGGGAGATGGATAAAGGGTGCAGGAAAGGGGAAAAGAGACTTCAAGCTATTGTATCCTTTCCTCCTTTTACATCAGTGTCTTAAAGGAATCAGGAGACACAAAGTTATGACCACAGTGAAGGATGCGAAGCTAGAGTACTTGAGATCACCCAACTGTTTTGTCTTTTCCTTCAGATGTAACAAAGAAGAGTTTAAGAGATTCCCCAAAGGAGTAGTCTAGCATTATGTCCTGCAGAAAAACACACTTTTGTTGGTATATCTTTTTCCTAAAGTAAATGTTACTTATGTGAAAAATGGGCTTAACATAAATAAAACCGACAATGTGGACAAGAATGGCGCACATAAGCAAAGGTATGTGATGATATTAGTGTGTATCCAAAATCCAAAAGTCGATTGCAGGGCCATTGTATTAGTCCTCATAAGAGCAAAAATAAATCCTATCCCTTTTAATTCTTATTCTCCTTAAGGAAAAAAATAGCAATGTTAACTATTTTTCATCTTCTTCTGCATCTCTTTTAAAATATTTTCCTTTTGCATGTGTACCCATCAATTTTAACTTTTTCTGCAGACTCTGTGCAGGCAGCATTTTGTGATAAGTGTCTGAGTGCAAGTTCACTGCTTTCAGTTCTGCTGCACAGATTAGAGAACCTTTAGTGTAAATGAGTGCATATCAGTTCACACTTCTCTGAATTTCCATCTTTTCACATATGCTACGAAGCACAGCTGGACATAAACAGGTAATAATCACTCTTAGTGCCATTCTTCTGTTTTGTATCAATTTTGACAATTGACTGGAAGATGCCATGCTTTGTTAATTAAAGGATTGTCTCTGATCTTAGATGCATCTTGATGCAAGTCTGTGAGAGCTAGAGAATGAGTCTGTATCCTTTGGCAGAGCTCTAATGCCTGCATATTTATTATGAAGGTCATAACTGATAAAAATATGCATGATACTTAGTCTACAGTATATCCTCTGAATATATTTACTAATATGGGTGCTCTGTACAGAACTTGGTTATGTGTGACATGCACACTAAAAAGCCCCAGAATAACTCTTTTTGCTTTATCTTTCTCTTTCCTTCCCACTCACTGATACATCTTTTTAGAACCATTAATTCTTGTTTGCAGCTGGGAAGTCTCATAGTCTTCATCCATTTCCTTAATCCTTGTCTTCCTTAAAGTGGCTAGTTGTTGTGGAAGGGTTTGACATCATTATGGCATCATGGCATGTGATGTCACCAGGAAAAGACCTGATTCTTCTGAAAAACCTTTTCTCTTTTGGTGTCTGACGTGCACTATCTTGATTCAGCCCTCAGAGAGGCTCCTAAAACTGCAAGGACCTCTAGCCAAAAGTTAATGGCAGTTTTCAACTTCAGTTCCCTTGCATAGCACAAGCAGGAATGTATATACCTAGTCTGTACCCTGGTCCATGAAGGCAGCATGATAGACTGTCTGCCCTTTTGTGGCAATGGAGGAGAAACAACTTGATGAGGAAACTGAAAACTGATAATTTCCCCAGCATTTTTGTTTCAGTAGAAAAGGAGATAGAGTTATCTCTATCACTGGGGAGCTCCATGGATAAGGAATATCTGTCTTTTGGAGAGGAGCTGACAGGTCTGGGGTCAGTTCTGTGGGCAGACTGTCCCTGAGGCTTCAGTAGCCAGTTCAGGGCAGAAAATTGGAGAACAGCAACAAACTACCAGCTGGCACAGGTCTCTTGGTCGCATATGAAAAAACCTTCTGCCTGTAGCTTCAGGTCTGGCATATGGAGATGAGCCTTTTTTAATCCATCCTGTGTGTGGGTTCAACTTCTTAAAAATAGTTGCTGCAGCTGCACACTGTGAGTCTCTGTTCATTTGAAGTAGGAGGGATGCTGAGCAGGTTTAGAGCAATGTCTTAGAGAAGCTAAGTCCTCCAATTGCCTTTAATTATCGTGGGGACATCTTTTGCACAGGCCAAGATGCAGTTCTGCATATGAGCCAACATTCATATGAATGCATAAACACTGTTTCCTAAGCAAGTGTGAAAATGGTACCAAGAATTAACAGCACACTGAATAGACCTTTCAATTATTCATCGAGACCCTACTTATTTATATACCTACTCTTTGGTATTATAGTTAGAAGTGTAACGATGTGTTTTCTACAGATTTTATGGATTAGAAAATCATAGGATTAGCCAGTCCATAAATTAATCCTGATGTATGTTAAGTAATTCATCTAAAGAAACGGATGCTTCCTATATGGGAAATGAATAATTAATTTTGTTTTCCTGGTTAAAAAAGATCCCTCAGGTGCTTTTCTGTTTTCTGCTGAAGCTGAGATTTTTTAGTCCTCTGACAATGTCTTACACCCTCCAATATGTCTTGTTTCTATGGAGACACCAATGAACTGCAGCATGCATTCTTCTGCATACAAGGTTGCTTCAGAATTTTCCCAGTGCTTCACTCTCTTCTTTTTTAATTAGAAATTAATCAATAGGTTCGGTACTTTGGTCTCATGCACTCACATATACGTGCACAGGCACATATGATCCCTGTGACTGTGAGCCAGCCTATAAACACAATGTATGCTTTCAAAGTTTTAATTTAGAGAACAGCACATTGTATATTGAGGCTTATAATACTGGAATGGCAGAGTGGGAAGATAGATATCTTGTATGCAGTAGATGAGATGGGAGGATTTTATGACACTTCATGATTTTTAAAAATAGGAGGGATGTGTGGAGTTCTGGCATGGACTTAAAATGTGTCAGGTTCTTTGAATTCTGTGCTCTTAATATTATCTGAATTATTGTTTGGCCCCATTTTCTGGCTCCCCCTTGTAACTTTTACGTGAAATTTCGCCCCTTATCCCTTCCACCCCGAATGGTGAATTATTGCAGGATGGTTCTGTAATCTAATTATCTGAGACATATTGTTCCTCCCCTGTGAACACAAGGCTTCCCCTTCAGGACAGTGGGAAGTAAACCCTTTTGTGGCAGAACACAATGTGTTAGCAAACAGCATAAGAAAGAAGCTATGTAGATTATTTTGTTTATTAATTTTAAATGTACTATGAAGTAACAGTATTTTTAATTATCAAGAACCAATGAGACTGAAACTGTGCAAGACTGGAAGTTGTATGCCACTGTAAGTGAGCCTTTTGAAGTTAATAATAAGCCTTTTCTTCCTGCAAGGTAGTCTGGAAGGTATTTTCCCCCAGTTAAATCCAACAGGTGAAATCGAACGAGGCTGTGCTGGTGCCCTGAATTTTTTTTATTATTAGCTCATATGATACCGAAATAAATTTCCAGTAACAATTCAAAATAGCATTTGCAGAGGCCTCATAACAGATAAATGTTTATGTAAACCACCCAGTGATGGCAACAGATTACATCTGATGCTCAGTTTATGTGCTGAGATGTATCCTGAGCAACTTTTTTATCATCTTTTCTTTGTGCTACACAGCAGAGTGTCTCCTCTGGCTGTCTCATATATTCATTGTGGTCTCCTCTAGACAAGGAATATTTTTTGTCTTCCATTTGTTTTAACTACTTACAGACTTCTGAAGTTAATAGTAGTTCTTAATTCTACTTAAGCAACCAGTAATCCAATTAATAATAAAGAATTTTAATGGTACACCCCTGACTAGTATTTCTTGTCAATGTGTTTGTATTTATGCTAATACATGCATACATACAGATATACGTATTTTTGCATTTTGTGACCGTTTTTGTTGTTAACCCAAAAAGCGAAAATTATAATTAAGATTTTATATGCAAGATTTCAGAGAGAATGCTTAGTTTGAAGTCTATGAACATTTATTGCATTCTCAATTTATTTCAACTATTCAGTATTTTTTGTTAACAGACAGAAAATAAGGTTTAACCTCTAAAAGGACTAAACCATTACTGCTTTCTCAAGAATAATAATTGTAGCTATGCAAGCTAGCACATAACAGTTAAATATATCCTTGCTTTTGACAGAAGCTAGTGGAGTTGGAACAGGAATGAACATAGCTTATTAAATATAGCTGTTATGAAGACAGCTCTATAATTACTGTAACTTTTCTTTGTATCATTATGATCATAGGCTGATGAAAACAATGAATCGAGGCTTTCAAGAGGCCAAGAACTATTCAGCCATATAAAAAAGATCATAGCTAGAGTAACAGCCCTGTTACTTTTCTTTGAGTAGTCTATGTAAATAATACACTATAAAGGTTAAATAGGTTCTTTCACTGAAGCTCCTTCTTCCACTGGTAAGAGTTAAAATCTTAGAGGAGAATGCTCCAAGGAGGATCAAGAATGCTTAATTCCGTGAAATCTCATATATATCCATAAGCAAAACTTTTGATATCCTTTTTAATTGATACAAGTTTTTAGTGTATGAAGAGAGTATAAAAAGAGTATATATAATTTAGTGCCTAAAAATTTTTGAATGTCTGGGAGTGTTTTCTGACATAAAAACCTCAGAATGAAGTGACCTATATATCCAAAATACTATGAGTACAAAAATGCCCAATTGTCCTTTGCTCTCAGCTCTGACACTTCTCAGATCCAAAATAGTTCTGGGGACCTGAATTCAAATATTTTCCACTTTTTCTAAGCCATGAGAGATTTCCATGCTTTTCGGCCCTGAAATAAGAACAAATAGCAAGGGTATGTTCTTTTTGTCTAGATTATATCTGTTCTTCCCAGGTCTGTGTTGATACAACTTGGGGAGGCAGCAGACCCCAATGTAGCTGCTATATGTAATGAACTTGAGCTTTTCAGCAAAGACCTTGGTCGGTGCTAAAGTCCACTGTCTTCAGGAGTGCCCTTGCTTGTCAAGATTTCCCCCTTGTGTATTTACTGATAATTAATTTTTTAGAGGGCAGAATTTTGACACTTAAAAATTCAGCTGCTAGTGTCTTCTTAGTAATGCAGAATAATAATTTAATTTTCTTATTTTTAGATTTCATAAGGCAATTTAGGTTCATGAAAACCGTGCAGTATTTATTCCAGGCTTTCAGTATGAAGCAAATATGAATCAGTAGTTTCAAAGACAAAGATAGGGGTTAAGAATCGTTGGTATTCACTGTTCTTGCAGAGCTGAAAGGCAGATAGGGCCAGGCGTGTCTGAGATCAGGGATGGTTGCCTTTTCAAGCAACCACTTGACAGCTCCTTCTGTGAACCAAGCCAGCTTTGTATTAAAGATATAAGGTTCGTTGCCTTGGCTACATGTACTGAAAGACTTATCTGAAGGCTCACATTCCTGATGGTTGTTATATCCCTCTCATTTCTAGCCTAATTTATTCTCAGTTAGTGTGTTTGCAGGTCATCAGTAACTATATAGGTAAAATAGGTCTTTTTCTTCTCTGTTTATGGTTTTTTTGATGTCTAACAGGCAGACACCTCTCGTGATTCCCTCAGTTATGCTGGAAGTGTATTTTGAATTTTTTGTGTCTGTGGAACATTCATATATATTCACATTATGTGTGTCTAAGTAAATAATATTATCTTCTATTTAATATTATTTGTTTGTTATCACATACCCTTCTGCACAGCTTTAAAGCAACTTAATTGCTTTAGCAATAGCATGGAGTTAATTTAAGTATCTCAAATCTGTAAGAGGAAACTATAGTATGAAATAGTAAGAAGAGGGAAATAAAGAGGAGAACTGTAGTAAATAGTTTAAAACCCATTCTGAAGCAAATCGAGACTTTACAGTAGGTTTGGTTTAAAGAAAGGCAAGTACATAAAGCAGTCAGATTTTGTATGCCTAGGTTTCCCAAATGGCTTTCTGGTAATGCCATAATTAAATATCAGTCAATTGAACAAATAATAACTTAGCAAAACCAATTAAAAGGAATGATTTTGATGAATGGGCTTTTAGACCTTACTGCAGAAACCTTGCCTGATGCCCATTCCACTTGTCCAGTATACTGCTATAATGATTGGTCTCTGTTTCAGCCTTATTTAACGGTTTCATTAATAGTATTAAAGAAAGCAAGTGAACAGCATGTTAATGAAGTCAGCAGATGATGTAAACAGCAGGAAACAGAAAATACAAGATACTTAGAGATTAGAAACATGAGCAAGAGGAGTTATCAATCCCTCATATTCAGATTGAGAAAAATGAGAGGTTAATGCATCTAGGATAAATTAGTTCAGAACAGTTTTTTTATGGCTAATACATATTAATTAAATATACAGAAATATATACATTAAATTGCACTAAAACTTTTTATTTTCTGGTTGAGAAAGGTCCAGTTTGTAGTCAGTATAATACCTAAAAGGCCAATACTGACTTAGAAAGAGTGTGTAGATAGATTGTGTAAAGGAGTAAACAAGTAATTGCTGAGTTTTACACAAGTGAGTGGACTATAGGAGCAGTTTGCTGTTCTTCAAGCAGAGAGGAAATTTAAGAGGAAAGGCCGAAATGTAATGATTGAGCAAACAAGGAATGGAGAGGAAGACTACTGTAATCCACATACCTGAAATACATATAAGCATTTAGAGAAAATCTGACTTATTTAGCATTACCACAAATTTAATATCATATCAGGAAAATGTGCCTTATTATTTGAAAGCAAACTATAACTATACTGGGGCTCCACCGGACGTGTCTATCTCGCATTGGCCTTTTTAGCCATCAGCGCGCTTGTAGCAAGCGTGGGTAGAGTCCTTCACAAATCTTCGTTCGCGAAGCCTAGCCATGATGATGATAACTATACTAAAGCAAGAATTAAAAATTATGTACATACAGTCTGTAAAGCACAACCTAGTGCCAACTGATGGAAACCTAAAACAGGCCGTAGGCTTCCACTCACTCGCATATAGAAATGTCAAGTCTCTTCAACACCCCTCAGTGTGAATGCATGTTGCAGAGTTCCTAAATTGTTAGGTCTAACCTATACTTTTTTCCCCATTCCCAACAATATCCAAATTACAGGAGAGGAGACTTCCTAAGTGCTCCATTCAGCAAGCCCAATCCCACACAAGATCTAAAATATTTCCCCTTCCCCGGAGTGGTGACATGCACGCTGCAGGCAGACTGACAACTACCTCCTCCAGTTGGAACATATAATCATCAGTGCCCTTCTGAGCTCATTTAAAATGTGACTAACTCGAGCCTCAGCTCATACATTGTCAAATCCCACTTGGTGAGTCTTGTTCCTGTTCCAGCTGGAGATGGGCCCACGCTGGAATTTGGGAATCTAGTTTTCACGTTCCAAAATCGAACAAAGAGACTCGGACTCATTTCTAGCTTTAGTTTCCTAAGCTGCTGTCATGTCTGTAAGTAAAATGCTGAAACATTAGTTGTCTGGGAAAAATAAATGAATGATGATTTTAAGAGAGATACTGGGGCTACTCAGTGCAGTAGCTTCCAGCTTTTTGGTGCTGTTCCCAGAAATGCTTCAACCACGGTGAGGAGCTCAATTCTCTAATTAAAAAAAAAAATTGTATCAAATATTTTTCAGCTTTACACTCTCAAATTAAAGCTTAAAAACCTCCAAGGAAGGAAAGGAGGCCAGATTGGAGGGGGAGGAGGTGAGAGGAAGGAAACGGGTGGAGAAAACCACTATATTCCCAAGATGCAAGGAAAGTTGAAAAGTAGAAGAAAAAATATATTAAATCAGTGTAAACTAAGAGGTAAGTTTAAGGCATTTTTTTACATTGAATGTATGTTTTGTTGGGGTATTTTTAGCAGTAAAATTCTGTATTTTTAAAAAATATTTGAAATACATTAAAGTGAGGTAATTGCCTTTTTTTTTTCCAATTTCTTCTGCAATAAACTTGATCTATATTTTTATTAAACCTATTAAAGGATTTGTTGTGCTGGGATTTTGCTACTTTTCTGCTGTTACTGGTTGAAACTGTCTGTTACCTCGCAAATGACCTACATGAAGCGAAGCAACATCCCATGGCAGCAGGCAGGTTGTTTTGGGGTAGAGCTCAGCTGCTGAAGTTAATTGTTTATAGAGATTTAATGGGCATTGTGCTCCTACTTACCCACCTCACTGCAATTCAGTAGTGTGTTGGTGTAGCTTAGGAAAAGAACTCCTGAAGTAATAGATTTTGGTATAGTTAGGAAGACAGTTCACCTGTGTTCTTGGGGTCAGAGCAGTGTCCTTCATTGTTTGTTAGTGTTGTTGCTATTATTGCTATTTGGTTTGCTGGCTATGCTGAGGTTATATAACTTAAGTTTTAATCAGAGACCACATGCCAGCTGCTGAATAGTAAAGCCTGGTACACTTAAAAGCTCATTTATTATTGGGATGTTTGTTGCTATACTGCCTAGAACCTGCCAGTGCTGCAACAGAATAAAAATATTGGTGATTAATATGATTGTGCTTGTGTTGTAACACCATGTGATATTAAAGGCTTTGTCACAGATCAGTTTAGAAAGAAGGGGAGCAGAAATATGGAAAAAGTAGAGGAAGGTGTGAGGTGGTTCTGCACAGCTATATCAGCTGAGCAGAGCGGGGAGGCAGAGATGTACCTGTAGCCCTCAGTACTTACTGCATATATAGACCGGGTTACTTGCAGCATTTTTATCTTTGAAGGTTGGGAACAGGGTGGGGAGAGCATGTGACAGCTGTTGAAATAGAAGAGAACAAAGCTGTCAGTAGTTGATGGTCAAGAACAATATAGGAGATGAGGTTTGTAGGGAATGCTGCCACCTTCCTGTCTGATACATGTCCAGTTTCTGCTGTGTCTGGTCCTCTCAGGTTGGAGGTCGTACTGTGTTTAAAAGCTTCTCATGTCTCAATTGTTCATGATTTTATCCAGTCTTGTTTTTTAACCTGTTTACATTATTGATTTCAAAAACATTATGGAAATAGGTTCTGTAAACTAATAACATTGTCTTTGTTTTAAGCCTCCTGTTTGAGGATTTTATGGATTGCCTGAAGTGTTTCTACTGTGAAAAGTCAATGCTTATCTTTGCCACCTTAAGCTGTCTACTTACTGGCCAAAAAGTTGTGGTCTGCTTAGATTCCTCTCTACTCCATGTGTCTGGTCATCCTTGTTCCTCTCTTTACATTTTCTAGCTATGCTATACACACTCAGTATTTCAGGTGAAAACGTTAGCAGTTTGCTGCCTTCTGAAGACACATATGTCTAATAACTATCTTCCTTGCTTATGCTCACCATTTAGCCTTCCTTAAATTTTCTAAATATATTTTCAGAGTTTAACTGAATGCTTACATATTCCTACAGATAGCAGTTACATAAATACATGTATGGCAGCTGTGCACTTCAAGATGAATACATTATGGATGAAGAGCTTGAATGCCATAGTATTTGTACTATTTTTATTCAGACACATCCTGAGAATTTAGCATCAAATGGCCTAATTCTGCTCTGACACTATAGCCAGTGAGTTAACCAGAAGCTGCTACCAGACTTCATGGGATCAGGACTGGTCCTGCCTACTAGAGAACCGAGCTTGACACTACTTTCAGAAATCTTCTGAATTGTTCATGAAGCCAGATATTAGGAAGTGCAGTCTTTTGCAGGAGAGGAAACTTGGGAGAGAAGAAACACAATTGTTTAGGGGATGCAATGGTGGAATTGAGGTGAGCTAGAACATGGCTGAGCAACAGGAGATGTGAGGGAGAGCTGAAGAGCAAGGTGAGTAAGAGCACAGCCTGGCAGGCAGGCAGGCAGCAGCTGCAGTTGCAGACCCCTGAAGGCAGCGGGGCTGCCACTACTTTAGTCAGATACTCTGATGTCAGAATTTCTTCGGACATCCAAAAGACCTTGGTCTCCTATGAAGGTGAATGAGAATTTGGCATCCCAAGACACCAAGGCAATTGTCAGCCTTGAGGTGACTCAACAGAAATAAAGAGCAATATAGAAATTATGTTTAAGAACAGGCTGGGCAGCTGATGACTCTAGCACTCTTTATTTTGTTCTGTACAGATTAATGGAAAGCATTTTCCTCAGGTATTTGGAAACCATGATCTATATTTTAAACAGTCTTAAATAAATAATTAACTTGGCTATTTAATCATAACTCCATCACCAGACAAAATTATCCAACCAAGGAAGTAATTTTAATTATATTCATCTCAGTACCTGTTATGTGTTCTTGTTCTTTCTCTTCTTTGGATGTTTTGAACTGTAAGGGAACCCTTTTAAGCTGATGCAGATTAGTTTCATATGAGACTAGAAGGAAAATGAGTGTTTAAAGGAGATTCTATATAGAAACAGAAATTACCTGGTTTGGGCATTTTCTTGAAGTCAGATGCCTTTGCTCATCATTAATGCAATAGAATAGAAGTAGGGGAACAATCCAGATTGCTAAAAATGCCATATGTAAAAATTAGCTATTTACTTAGAAAGTAGCTGTTTCTAAGCTGTTTCCTATAGAAACATAGGAGTTGATGTGTTGGCATTAGTACACCATTTACCAGGTGTGTTGCATCAGCTTCACTTCACAACAGATGTAAGACGCAGAGTGCCATGAAGAAATTCAGGCTGGCATTAATAAAGCTATGCATGGCAGCGCTTCTGCAAGAAAAGCTGCCTTTGATACTGCTTACTTGAGGGTTTATCCAAACATGCAAATAGATTGAGTCTAGCCAACTAACAGCAAGCTGGAGGAATAAACAACAAAGGCAGTCTTCTATCACGTGCTACTATGAGCCTTGTTATACCCTCTGACTAATCTCTCTGACTTACATGGGGCAAGTCTTGTAATGCTTCAACATTAGTTCACTGTTCACTCCAGTATTCACCCAGCTGCAGCTGGATCAGGTTGAATGGAAACAAAATGTTGTCAGCAATTTAAGGACTCTTTGACTTAAGTTTTGCCAACAGTTCTGCTGGTAACTGGAAATAAAATACTAAATAATAATACTATCACTGCGTGATATCTAGTTTTGCCAAATTTTGTCCCTTCCCTTATTCCAGGTTGTGCCAGCAGCGTGGGATCTGTCCCTTGCATTAAGCATCCCTAGATGCCTAATTTTTGTTCTTTCCATGCAGTATGTATTCCTCTATTGTCTCTAGGTCTAGAAAATAGATAAATGTGCATGAAGGTAGAGAACAGGACTGAAAGCAAACCCTTTTCCTGTTAGAAAGTGATCCAGATGGGCAGAGGATGGCTCCAGTACTTGCTCCCCATGTCTGCCATGCAGAAAGACCAGTAGATGACACTTCACCTAAAGTAGAAATTTTTAAATGCTGAGTATATTGGAGACAGAAAAGCATAATTTCTTGCTATGTTCTTACTTCTGAGGTGCTCCAGGAAAACAAACAAACAAACAAAAAAAACCAAAACCAATCCAAAAAGTCCTTCATATTCTGTGATATCCCTCTAGGGAATGCCTGCCTCTCTTGAGGTGGCCCTTCCTCTTTCCTCAGTAGTGCCTTTACTGGTCAAGGACACTCTGTGTGTACTCACAGCAGCTGTTAGAAACACACAAAGAGTTAATGTGAACTTCATCCTCTTTCTTTTCATCACTGCTATGAACACAGACAGAAAGAGAATCATAGAATCACTTAGGTTGGAGAAGACCTTTAAGCTCTTGGAGGCCAAATATTAGGCTAAAACAGTCAGGTCCACCACTAAACTGTGTCCCTAAGTGCCACATCTACACAAAAATAAAATCAGCTCCCTTTAATATGTTCATTTTAATTTCCAAATATATTATTTAAATATTACTGTATAATAAAGTATATTAGAAGTATCCAATCTTCACTTGATTTTTCCTCTCATTCTTGCACATTCAGATGCCTTTTTGCGCATTATTCGAAGTGGATCTCACACGTGGTTCCCTGTCTGTCAGTTCTCGGGCCCATTATGTTCCACTGTTGGGTCTACTTTGCTTCCTGGTTATAGGAATTTTTCCTTAAAGTAATTTAGTACTCTAAATTAGTATTAGAAGGGGAAACAAAAAATACTGAAAAAATACTGAAAACTGTTTATTACCTCTTAAAAAAATATTAACAGTTTTTATTTTTACAGATTAATTGTTTCTGAAGCTGAGGAAGAAGTTGCTTTAGCACAAAATTTGAGACAAGTTTTACCAAATTTCTCAACAAATGAAATGATAAGTGTTTTAAATATAGCTTTCATTGATCCAAGAGGGTTTAACCATTTACATTGTCACTGACTTCCAGATTTAGGGAAAACTACTTCATTTTATGTGGTTTGGACACTCTAACTTACCTATCATTTTTGAGTGACTAATGACAAACATCTATCCTGACTTTTATGTCCATTCAAGATGTAAGGAAAGGGAATCTTCCTCATATCTGGCACTCTCATGAGCTCTTGTGAGCTATACATGGGCAGGAAAGTGATTGGCACTGTAAACAACTAATGGGCAAGCGAGGGATGGATCTGAAAGAAGCTTTGCTTCTTATATCTCTTACAACATCTGTACTCACGTATGGTGAAGGAATCTGCTCTTGGTTTGAATCAGTGCAGCAGTATTGGTTGCCTGGAATAAGGAAAGAGTTGACTTTTGGAATAGCTTTCTTCTCCTTCAGTGTGGCTGATCATGCTCAGGTACGCAAGACAGAACCACAAACTGCTTCTGCAAAGGTTAACTGTGTAGTGCAGCATGCACTCTTATTTTAGGATTCTATAAATGGAATAATAAAGCAGTACTGAAACACCTTTCTGACCATGTAGTGGCCTCTAAAGTCTGTGTACCAAACTGGACTATTTGAAACACTGGCCTCACTTTACATCACTTCAGGGTGACATTCAGTAAGCAAAGGATTATTCAAGAAAAGAAGGGAACTGAATCTTCAGTTAATAACCATCTTTAAAAGCAAATAGGTACTGGGTATTAGATTGTTATATTATTACTGTATTTATTTAAAGAAATTGCCTCAGTTGGGAAAAAAAAATCACACCATCATTTGCCTCGGGAAGTTATCCTGGGAATGCCACAATAATACCAGCTTTGACCTAGAGTAAAGTCTAAGATTATCCAGCAAGAAATACTATACTGACCTCCAGTGTCAAAGGTGTCTTTGAGCTCCTAGCTGTTCAGTTCTCTTCTGGAAACACAGTCATGATCTGAGCTTTTATGCCAGACGTGCATGTTCAGCAGCTGCTTTAAGGTGGAGTTATTTCATAGAATAACAGAAATAGCTGAGTTTAGAAGGCTTCCCTGGAGATACTCCAGTCAAAGCCCACCAGCTAGAAGCAGGGTCCTGAGTTGGTTGCCCATGACACTGTCCAGGTCAGTTGGGTTTTGTGTATCACCAAGAACAGGGACTGTACAACCTCTTTGGGGAACGTACTTCAATGTTTGATCAGTCTCACGATGAAAAAGTTTTTTCTAATTTTTAAGTGGAATTTTCTCTCTTTCAATTTGTGCCCATTGCCTCTTGTCCTGTTGGTTGATATACTGAGAAAAGTATGACAGAGGGACAGTTATTAAATTGTAAACTCTAGAAAACTGTATTACTTACAACACAAAGAGTTTTGTAAGAGTCTTTTTTCTAAGAAAGAAAATTATCATTATTGCCACTACCCAATCTTTAAATCTGGATCAATACTCTCTTAAAAAAAAAAAAAGAAAAAAAGAAAAAAACAGATAGGAATTGGTAGAAAGTAGATGGAAAAAAATCTGAACTTGATGCTTTGTTTACCTCTCTGTGCCTTTTTTTTTAAAAGAGAGGTCAAATTCTTCACTTTTGAAGTGCTCTCTGAAGAGGTTCAGTGTGTCCAGAATACTCAGCTGCATTCAATGCCATTCTAAACCAACTACTTCACATGACTGAAATCAAATACTGCATAATTTTGGACTGCAGCAGTGTTTCTCCTTTGTTTCGGAATAATGTAGAGGTTAGATTGTCCCAGCAGCTTTTTTAGAGTCATAGAAATTGACTGTATCACCATGCTTTGATCAGTAATATATCTTGCTGCAAGGGCGTTGAGTGCTTGTTCTCTCTTGGAAGTAAGTATGGAAGTGAATATCTAGGGCAAAAGCCTTCAGGTGTTGCTCATGACGCAGGAAGTTATCCCCTTCACAATCCAGGATGATATTTAGAGCAAAACATGAAGGCAACCACAGTGCATTATTTACACAACCTTAATATCTATAAAGGAGTGAAGATTTTGACTGTCCTCTGGTGTCCATTCATAATAAATGTTTTGCTGTGGAGAATCACAATTATTATTCAGCCCAATAAACTCTTTCTTCACCATCTATTACTAAAAACAGCCAACAGGTTTTTTACTGTAATTCACAGGCTCAGGTCATTCCACAGGGCTATATATAGTTCAAAAGATAAATATCCAGCATGATTTCTTTTATTCTGTGAGCATTTTAGCAGCTGCCAGTGTTTTCATCAGAGTAGTGCTGAATATTACTTCACATATGTGGATGGCTTTCAGCCATTATAGCAAAATCTGTGGGTTTGATTGCTGTCTGTAAGAAACTACTTTATTTAACAGATAAATATTTTTTATTATTATTTGAATAAGAATTTAAGATAGTCCCATTTACACAATGGGGTGAAGATAGGGAATAGTCACTATTTATTCCAAGTAACTTTCTGAGCTTTGCTTAAGGTGGCAGAGGTAATAGCTACTTTTACTGTCTGTGAGAGAGACTTACCTCTGTCTCTCCCCAGTGGCTGTAGAGAGAGGTGATATTTTCAGCTTCCATTTTATGGAAATACTCGAAGTTTGGAATAAAAAATTGGAACTCTCTAAGAAACCAATATTCTTGATAATTGCATTAGCCCAAATACTCATGTCACTCTACAAAACTTTCTGAATGGAGAGGTGAGATGCAAGGTAATTAAAAAAAAAGAAGAAAAAACCCATTGAATGTTAATTTAAGGAAAGTTAGTATTCTTCTCTGTTTGATGGCCGTTTAGAGTGGCAAAGATATGTAAGGCTATTATTAGACAGAAATCTCTGGAAACTAAAATGGTTTAAGATTTAAAGTTGAGGCACTCCCTCTGCAAGTATTATTTTAGCTTGATTTTTAGGAATATAAGTACTTTTTTGTGTTGAATTGATCTCTCACTACACTGCACAAGTTATGGTTTCTAGTTGCCTGAACATAATTTTTCTGTCACTATGCTACTGCCAGTGATTATAATAGAAGTCCTTTTCATGTATGTATTTGTCTGACTGATAAATTACTTAGATGATATAAATGAGAACCCAAAGAATTTTTTTATATTTTTGTGTGTTTATCTTTGCAGGTGTACACAGATGTATTCTGACTCATTCACAAACATTCTGAAAAGCTTGCTTCCTGGTTGAAATCAGGAATGGCAGCAAAATGAATTTTGAGCTGTTTTACAAAGCCAGTCATCTAAAATGATTGAATTAGATCAAATTATCAGAAACGGATTCTATGAATACATCTAATAAAATATAACTTTGAATTTAATGTTTTTGTGTGGGAACCCATTTTTTTTTGAGTCTGTCACCTGAGCAACAGTGTATGATGGCTACATCCTATAAGCTATTGCATGTTAAGATGGAAGCACTGACTCCTACTAGTATTGCAATTAAATACTAAAGGTCTGGAATTTAAATATTCTTGTGTCTAAATAAATGCTAAACTTCATGCTGAAGACCGAAGTGCAGGATGCCAAGGACTGACATATCATAACAAGGTTCATTTCTGTAGACTGTAGTTTCTCTTGGTCATTCTGAGGTAACTTACTGAAACTTCTGAACTTTACTAAAGTAGATGGCTTAAGAAGATAGACTAACAAATAAGACCGTATTCTCTTCTGGATTCTCTGAGGAGTATCTTCACCTGACCTTTTAGTTATGGTTACCACAACCAGACAGGTCTTTTTGATTTGTTATACAGTATGTTTTAAGTTTGTAATAGTAAAAATTTTGCTCCTCCACACGCTCAGTAGCTTTCATTTTTTCCTAAACTGCAAAGCTAATTTTCTCTTAGGTGGACATTTTCCACTGGTTCCTTTATAAATGGACATTTTTAGATAAAAATGTCCACAGGGAAAAAAAAAAAAAGAGAGGTCATTCTATGCATGAAAGAATAAGAATTATCTGTGAGAGTGGGAAGCTTGAACATGGAGGAGGTTTTCCAATGCTTTTTAGCGTATTTTGCTAAAAAGCAGATGTTTCAAATGCTTCAAAAACAGTCATATGGCAAAAACTTGAAAGAACAGTAAAAGCTGTCAAAGCTAGCAAGACTGTATGAAGTATACTTTTAAGCATAAGACGAACAGTTCATTCTTTTCATGGTCTCTCAACTTTAAATACGTCCTTGCTGTTGTATTCTTTAGAATTTTTACAGTATATTGGTGCAAAAATGGCAGTAGAAGACCCTTGGAACATTGTGGTTAGAAAACAACTTTTTATCCTGAGATTTGTCATGTGTCATTCCAATCTTATCAGCATTTGACTACAACAATTGATATAACCAGGGTGTAGCTTTAAAATAATTGTAAAATATTCTTTAAAACACCCCAAAATAAAGAATATGTCTATGACAGACATAAACCAAGTCTATGCAAGAGAGATTGCTAGCATGTAGTCAAGGGCTGATTAATAGGATCAGTAGATAAAATAAGCACTTAGATTCAGTGCTTCCAGATTTCTTGTAAAAATACAGACATATGGAAAGTGGGCAAAAGAATTCAGAATAAGGTTTTAAATAAAATCAAATAAATCAAATTTATTACTGCATATGCTGTATAAGCATAGATGCTACTGGGAAAACAATTGCTTCATCATCATGGGTTCAGTCATTCAATGGGTATTCTACACAATAAATCAGTGGAGTACTGAGAGCTCATTATGGAACAATTTTAGAGGTTAGATGTAAAAATTTGTCATATGAGTTTAAGTGAAGAATAACTATTAACTTTTCAATATTCATCAAAAGCAGAAAGGCTATGTTTAGGTTTTCTAATGTTTATAAATAAATGACATTTTTGTTAGTACTCATTCCTAAACAGCAGTGTAATAATTACCAAATGTTGGTGACACTTCCCGAATACTGAATTGAGCCTGCACGATCACATGTATTTGCTCTAAAAGAATGATAGACTCATCAGTCTTGGAGGAAATTGTATGCTGAGAATATGATGATATGAGCCAACCGGTGCTGGAGCTTCAGATATTAGGAGTTTTTGTATTCAAAGGAGATAGACTAGCTCTGAATATCATAATTCATACCTCAGAGAACATGCAAAGCATCTAATCTCTCTCACTGCAGTGCAGGAATTGTCACCCTGGTATGTTTTCATAATGTTTTATACAGTTTATGCAAAGGCATTTAAACTTCTCTAATTTTCTGTAGAGATTATTCTAGAATCAAATAAATTTCATGCTAGGTATGGCTTCCTAATAATCTTAATTTTAACTCGGCTTCTCCAAAAGGAGGAAAGCAAACAAAAAAAAAGAAGAAAAAAAAAATATCAGTAAACAAGTGAC